>ML832263.1:15029-26390 GCA_009831015.1 Picea engelmannii | reverse complement strand
CCGATATCACCAATGGTTTTGAGCTGGTCTATTGATGAAATCAGAGCACGATGAAGGAAGGGAACTGTGGTTCCTTCTTCCCCCAAAGGAAGGCTCTTGAGGCCCTCACGAACTTGCTTTCCTTACAATGCGAAGAAATAAGAGTGATAGTGAAAGAACTCCCAGCACATTTGCTCAATGGAGAGGCGAATGGCTCTATGAAATGTTGCTGATGTGTTATCATCAAAGAATGAGCCCTTGAAAATCTTAGCAGCATAAAAATACTTGGAATTCCTTGCGAAAACAATGTTCCTTCATGGATTTTTATAGCAGATCACCGGGCGATTATGTAACCTCTTCAAAGTGTGAAAAAGGGCTCTTTAGGGCTTCATTAGATCATTAACCCGCCTACCCTGTGGATTCAGCTCGGATTTGGGAGTCAAATCAGATTGGGAGATGGTCCGTAAGTGGTTGAGAGGCCGGCCAATTCATAAATGCGCCGTTTTAGCAGGTGCGCGGGTTTTTTCATTGACAGTCGCACATCGTGCACACATGCGCGCAGAGTACGTTCTTGTCCTATGCATGTGTGCACGCACCAAACTACTGTGAAGTGCCCTTCAATTTTTGTTACTTTGTATAGTTTTTGACCCTTCTGGAATGCTGTGAAATTAATTCAGTGCCATGAATGACTTCATTGCTATTTTGATGATGCGGAGTTCTTGTCGCCATGTGCGGATGAAATTTCAGTGATAACAGATGCCCCCTGATGGGTGAGGTTAGGAGCATACGTATAGCCGAAATCCATCAATGTTTCTTCTACTGAGAATGTTGTTGTAAGGGAGAGAAATAGTGGGACCGTTTGGAGCGATCCGTTGGAGAAAAATATACAATTGTGTACAAACGAGGCGGGCATGCCCCATGCTCGTGTTATGTAACTCTGACAAAAGATGACGGAAGTGTTGGTGTAGACAACTGCACCGCCCTCGGGGGCGGTAATGATAAAGGCAGAAGACAATTCTGCAAAGGAACATACTCTGAATAATAGGCAATGATCGCGGTAATAAGCAGCGACGATGATGTGGGCATTGATGGCCCTACCAAGTTCAGAGGTCTTCGGCAAATGACAAAAATAACTGCAATAGTCGCAAAGTAAGACCCACCATAACATGAGAGAGTGTTGGCGTTAAATGTTATGGGGGCCAACGATAGCAGGGAGCAATGGTGTGTCACCCTGTGCCGTTCGAGATCTCTCATTAAAATAGAGAATGAGAATCAAGATACTGTCACCCTTCTGGAAAAGTGTGTTGATGTCGACAAAAGGGGGACGCGACTCCCAGAAGCAAAAAAGGGCTCTGTGGAATCTACTGAGGTGAGGAAGTGGCAGAGGTACATGGACGAAGTCAAGAAGTGGGATGACTCAAGACTGCCCTTGGCTGGAGGATGTATGAGAGAAATAGTGGCCGCAACCATGTAACAAGGTTGAGTGTCAGGGGGAAGTTGTGCCACAGGCGGGACAAGGTGAACAAATTCAGAGGGTAGAGGTAACCGACCTGTGGAGTACTCTGAAGATATGGACGATGCCGGCAAGGGCAAAATGATAAGTAATGCTCCAACCAAGGGTGACATGGGTTTCCTGTGGCCAAAAGAAATAAAGTCGTCAACGGTGACGACAAAGAATGTAATGACTGGAAATAAAGGTGTTTGTACAATAAATAATAAATAATTTTGGGGAAAAAAGTACAAATACAGAAACGGGTGCCCCGGTGTGAAATGCGTGCCCTAGGGAGGGCATAATTGTCTTGGGAAACTGATGAAGGGTGGGGGGCCCATTGGTGAGTTTCTGTATTAGGTAGGTGAAATGAGGGAAGGTTCGCAGATGGACAAACTGAGTGTGGATGAAATGGAGGGCTCATGATCCTGCGGAGGTGCAGGTAAAAAATAGAACCATAAAGAGATAATCCGGGAGTCCATGTGGGAAAGCTAGCAAAATGAAGAGAAAGAGTATGTGGTTGATTCACGACATGATGAAAGACTATCAGGACTCCCATCCCTAAAGGGTAATGAAAAACAGCATGAGTGTCAAAAGTGCCAAAGGGTGCTATGAATGGGACAACTCATGTGGGTGAGAATGCTACCGGGTTACAGTACCGAAGATGCAAATGGAGGTGTGGGTACTGCAGAGTTGGGAATGAGGATCCTAAAGGCCAATATCAGAGGGTGTGACTGGAAATGTAAATGCAATACAGTGGGATAGACTACATGCCAATGATGAATATATACCTGAAGGGATGATGTCGATGACCAATGAGCAAGTACCTGCGCACATAACAACCAAATACCCAAAGTGAACAATATATGAAGAGAATCAAAGATATGAGCATGTATTTGACAAATGTGACCATGCGCGTGCATACCTGACCATGATATGAAAAAAAAGGCACCCCGGGGGCTTCGAACGAAAAGTGACCCAAGGACAGCCGTGACATAGGCGGCGGGATGTTGATCCCGTGGCTGAAGACGGTTTGAAAAATGGACACCTTGGGCTCCCGGAATGTTGAGTGGAAGTTTGGAAAAAGGCCTATATATAGTTGTAGGGCCCACATTGCCACCTCATTTGTACCTGCTGCTACAGTGACTGGACGAGCAGATTGCAGAGGAGATTTGGAATTTCAAGGAGCACGGGGTATCCGATCGACGGTGTGCGAGTATCAGGTTAGTGGTCTAATCATCCTGCATAGAAATAGGCTTCCAATTTTTGGGTAGGGTAGGTATGGGGGGGGCGTATAGGGGGTTTTAAGGGGTTTTTTCATAGGATGTGGGCCCGCATGCGCGACTGATTCAGTGGAAGGCGCGCATACGTGCGCGCCTGTACACAGAATTGACGTGCATTGGTGCACGTGAGTAGAAATTTAAGGCGCACCTGAGAGGCGCACCTGTGGGGTGGACAGTCGCACTTAAGAGCGTGCCTGTGCAATGAACAGGCGCACTTGCGAGCGTGCCTGTTGAATGAACAGGCGCGCAGATATGTGTGCCTGTGTAGTAAACAGGCGTGCATATGTGCACATCTGTGGGTAAATAAAATGCGCCTTTGAGGCAAGTTTTACGAGGTAAAAAAATGAGTCTTTTTGATGCATTGAATGGTTTCATAAGCTGATATAGGACTCTATGTTGTGTGCAGGTGGCTAGCAGTGATTATGGACATCCGGTGGCGTGAGCAAGACTGGTCACAGTTGCGAGATCCTGTGGCCAATGCAGGGCCTGTGGTTAGAGTGGCTTTAGCAATCAGTGGGTTGCTAAAGTTTTTTGAGTGCCCGTTGATACGGGCCCAGGAGTACTTACTCCATTTCCTGCTCCAGATGTGGAGCCCAGATCTGCACTGCCTCCTCGTGCAAGGAGAGTAGATCCCCTTCACTGCGGTGGAGGATATCTATTTCTTGACTGGGCTCCCCTTCCGAGGGACACCGTTGCCAGCAGAGCTTGTGCTGCCGAGGGATACTCACTTGGCTGAGGTCACCCAACGATATTGCTCTGGTGAGAACTACATGTCGGGGATTGTAGTGAGTATCAGTGGGCTAGATTTACTGCTACATCATTGCATAGCAGTGATGATTGTTTGGGTGTATGGGTCACTGGCGACCCAACGGATCAGTGGTGGCCAGCTGCTAGTGATGGAGAGGGTGGTGGTGGGCCATGAGTGGTTCACCTGGGTTTTGACATTACACGTGAGGATGATCGCGTAGCTGGACCGTTGTCGGTCCACAGGTACCGGGGAGTTTGCGTTTGGCTCTATCCTGGTAGCCTGGTTTCTAGAGAGGGTGCCGATGTTGCGCCCGAGGGTTCTACAGGAGGCACCAGGGGCGTGAGAGCCCCGCTTGAGGCAGTGGTCATCAGTTTTGGTTCGCCACGGTGGTGGCGAAGGTGGGCATTACTTTACGGTGCAGGTGGTGCAGATATGGCGGCAGATGCCGCAGGTCATACTTCGCTACCCCTATGCTGGGGTGGACTTCCGGGATGATCCGGATATGGTATTGCCTCCTGGGGAGGTTTTTGATCACCGAGGTATGTTTTTGTTTTGTATATGCTTTGATTTATGTTATTTTTTGATATACCAGTTCATATGTATGATGATAGTGTTGGCAGTTGGAAGTCACTCCTGGATTGCTAGCAGGAGCAGAGCCCGACGCCCATCAGTTTAATGTCACAATTTGTTTAAGGGTGATCAAATGGAGGAAGGCTCAGAACAGCATCGTGTCAACTCAAAAACCAGACTAGGCATGCATGAAAGAGTGAGGTCTTGATAAACTCCAAACAATGGGTCATAGTAATAGGGTGAGTAGGTGGAAGACTTACGCAAGAAGGGTGCAAGGGTCTATCACAGACATCCGGTTTGCAACAGACTGAAGAAGAAAGCATTCGAACAAAAAATCCTTTCACATTCAAATACAAATACCAAAAAATACAACAATGTCACGACAAATCCTTTATCATAACAAGATTGCTAAGTTCGTGTGAATCCTTCAACTGCGAACTCTCTGGCATAAGACGAAACCAGATGGAAAGAAAGAGGAACTGTTTGTTATAAACCAAGAAGTCTAAAACACAAAGGAATAACCAGGAAACCAGAGTATTTGTTGAAACTTTACAGTCGAGAGCTTAGCTCTACCATCGATAGATACAAAAATGGAAAACATGCCTACATATACTCAAAACAACAATAGCAGCGGAACCAAGAAAATGCATTGAAAGCTTTGCATCTGCATGGCTTCTGACAGTCAACATTTGAAAGATCGTGCAACTTATGTCAGACGCAATCTTAATTTCTTCGACAGTTCCAACGACGAATCGATGTGCCTTAAATTCATGTCCGTGCTCTCCCATAAAGGCGGAGGCGATATCTAACCACCACCAACTGCTTCAATAACTTCTTCTTGGGATCGAGAACATCTCATCCAACTCAGCTTCTCGGGATAAGGAAGACTTCTCGCGCTGCCACCTGGAACGACTGAATACCTTGAGGGATGGGCATGTAAGCCAGCGCGGAGGACACGGTGCATGACGAGGATGGTGGTGCTGCGCTATAAGGGCGTGGAAGACGATTGACGGTGGAAGACATTAGGTGAAAGGGAGGAAGACAAGAGGAATGAATTCACCTACAGGTGAGAGGCTGATGTGGAAAGGAACAAGACACGTGGCAAGGGATGAGTGGGTGGTGAGAAGAAGGTAAGACCATGCGGAATAGAGAGGAGGAGGTGAATGGATGACACACGACAGCAGGGGAAAGGCGGAAGGGAAGATGAAATGACGGGAGGAGGGCCCACACTGGTTAGGCACCAGGCAGCTGAGAAGGGCGGGGCTGCACGGGCGTCGTTGATCTGGGCGCCTCGATCGTGGCCATCGGAAAGCTGCATATGGAATTCCGGACCCCCCCCTCCACTTGAAGGTAGAAAGGCGGGGGGGTCCGGAATGGTATTCATCGTCGTTGATCTGGGCGCGCTGATCTGAACCGTTGGAGAGGTGCACCCCCAATTCTGGACCCCCCCCCCATGATTAAAGGTAGAAAGGCAAGGGGGGTCTGGAATCCAACGTGCGCCGTTGATCCGGGCGCGCGAATTTGGACCGCTCGGACTTGTGTGTTGTTTACCACGGGCGCATTATCACCCAAAACTTAGGACAAATAGGATTTAACCCATCCTTTAGCACTCCAGCCCCCTTAACAAGAAATATCGCTAACATTTGGCTCCATGGGGGATAGAGTCATCCCTGTGATGCTCTAAGAACTCTTTTGCAGACTAAGTGCCTTTGTTGTTGGGGTATGGAGTCATTTATTAGTCCGAAAAATAAAACAAAAATAATATTTACAAAAAAAAAAACAAACGAGCCGACTGCGGCTCAAAGAAAACATTTCTTTAAGAAATGCCCATTGACTGGGCCACTAAACACTTCGTTGCCTTCCAGATCCTACAACCTGTAAGTGTTGTTTGAAAACACTTCAAGGATCTTGAAAGGCCCGAACCAGAGGGCATCGAATTTACTGTGTTTGCCCTTTTCCTGCCTGGGTGCATCCCACTTGAGCACCAGATCACCCTGCTCGAACTCTTTCTTCTTGTTTTTTCTGTCAAAATCCTACTTGATCTTTTGCTGACGATTGTAAGCTCTGTCCAGGACCTGCTCTCTGATCTGCTGCACCTCCACCATCTGATGAATTCTTCTGAGCACATGGTTAGGTTCCCCCTCATAGTCTTGGAGGAGATTTTCCAAAAGCAAGGCAAGCTGAGTGGGGAAGATGACCTTGATCCCATAAACAAGCTAGAAGGGGGAGAGACCCAGGGATTTCTTTGTTGTCACTCGATCGGCCCAAAGTGCAAATTTGAGCTTCGAGTCCCAGGCCCTTTTATTGTCCTCTAATATCCTTTTGATAATCTTGATTAGACTTTTATTAGAGGATTCTGCCAGCCCGTTTCCCTGAGGATAGTAGGGAGTGGAGTGAATCAGTGAAATCCCAAATTGTTCACAAAATTTGATCAGAGGCTCAAACTGAAATGGGGAAGCGTTGTCAGTGACAATTTTGCTAGGGCAGTTGAACCTAGCTATGATGTCTTCCAGGAAGCTGATGATTACTTTGTGAGAAGTGCTTCTGGTGGGGACAACTTCTATCCATTTAGTGAAGTAGTCGGTTGCTGTCAAAATCCATCGGTGCTGGCCACTTGAGGGAGGATGAATTTCCCTGATGAAGTCCAATCCCCACTGCTGAAAGGGTGCTGAGACCACCACAAGTTTCAATGGCAGATATTTGAGCTGTTGCTTCCCTGAGAATTTCTAACATTTGATGCAATCTCTAATTTCCCTGCAGACATCAGGAAATAAGGTGGGCCAGTAGTACCCAGCTTGGAGGATATTGTGAGCTGTGGTTTTCCAAAAATAATGGCCTCCACAGAGACCGCTATGGAAATCATTCATAACCTTCTGGGCCTGCTGTGGGTCCAGACACATTAGTAATACCCCCTGGGGGTCTTTCCAATACAACGCTTGGCCAATGAGGCAATACCTGATAGCTTTGAGCTTTAAAGCTCTGGCTTTACTTTTTTCCATCCCATCAGGTGGTCTCAACTCCTGCAGGAAATACAAGATATCTTTGTACCAGGGGCATGCTGATAGTGGCACATTGCTTTGGGAACCCCTATCGGATGTCTTGTCTTGCTCATAGATAAAATTGATTTCCAAAGCTTTATAATTCGATTCGTCCAGGAGCTTGGCCAAGCCCTACCCCTTTATTAGCTTGGTGGGCTTAATTTCCAGGTCGAATTCTAGGATCTTGGCTATCCATTTACCTCTTCTTCCGTCTATGTCAGGCTGTATAAGGATGTCCTTCACAGAGGTTGAAGGGACATATGCAATGATCTTTGAGTGTAAGACATAGACCCTGAAAGCTTTGAGAGCTTTCACCAAAGCATAAGCCTGCTTCTCCATGATCTCATATCAGAGCTCTGCATCTCTCAGCGCCTTACTAAATAAGGCAATAGGCTGCTCTTGCCCTTGATCATTTTTCTGCAACAGAACCGCTGCCACTATGTCAAAGGAAGCAAAAGAAAATATCACAAAATCATTAGAATAATCTGGACTGATCAGCACAGGAGCCTCGGTCAATGCTTTCTTTATTTGGTCAAAAGACTTCCTAGGTTCAGCAGCCCATTTTATTTTGTGGCCCTTCTTGAGCATGGCTGTGATATGTTTCACCAATTCAGCGAAATTTGAGACAAACCTCCTCAGGAAATTAATCCTTCCCAAAAATGCTTGGACCTCCTTCTTGGATCTGGGAAGTGACAGGGCCTGAATTGCTTCTACCCTGTCAGGATCAATCCTCACTCCCTCCGTCGAGACTATATGGCCTAACAGCTTCCCCTCTTGCATCGCAAATAATGATTTCTTGGGATTTAGGGAAAGGCCAAACCTGCAACACTTCAGGAACACCCTCTTCAAGTGGCAGTGGTGCTCAATATCAGTCTTGGAGAAGACTGTTATGTCATCTAGGTAAATCACCACAAACTTATCTTTTTCCCCGATGAAGGCTATGTCCATGGCTCGCTGAAACGTTGCTCCCGCGTTCATCAGCCCAAATGGCATCTTGGCATACATGAACGTGCCCCAAGGAGTGGTGAAGGTTGTTTTTTCTCTGTCTTCAGGCATAACTGATATCTGATTATAGCCAGAAAATCCATCAATCATAGATATCATAGATGCACCAGTGACCCTCTGCAATATATGTTCCATGTTGGGCAGGGGGTAATTATCCTTCCTTGAACTCCTGTTCAGGTTTCTGAAATTGACATAGAGTCTGATTTCTCCACTCTTCTTTCTTACTGGGACCAAATTGGCTACCCAGCTAGAGTACCTCAAGGGGACTATGATTTGGGCGTCCAACAGATTTTTCACCTCCCTCTCCATGATAGGTAACAGCGTAGGATTTATCTGTCTCAGCTTCTTATTGAAAGGTCTAGCCTCCTCTTTCAGTGGGATCTTGTGCTCAATGAATGACGTGTCGTATGTCTTGAGGTCTTCGTAGGTCCACGTGAACACGTCAGCAAACTCCCTCAGCAAATCAACATATTCGATCCTCTGCTCCTCAGTCAAAATCCTCGACAACTTGACAAACTTGGGCTCTTTTGGTGTGCCTATGTTGCATTCAGTTGTATCAGCATCATCACCTGAAATTGTGCCCTTTATCGCCACATCATTCCCATCGAACAATCTTTCTAATGGGATTAGACCTCTTGGTATATGATTGCTCGGCAGTTGAATAATTTGATGGTCAACAACTTTATTCAACAACTCTCCGGGGTGGTGGTCGGGTTCCTCGTCAGGGTCCTCATCTATATGCAATGCAGAGAAGTCATCGATGGACTGGAGGAATTTCTCAATCTCCTGATCATATTCAAATACCTTCCAATGTTTGACATTGTCCGGTACGGAGGGTCTGTATCTTATTTCCACCTCTAATCTGTTAGCGGGTAGCACAGGAGCTTCGAACAAACTAGATGAGAAGGCTTGGAAGTCGACTGGGGCATTTTCTTCCCTTGGAATGAAAGAGATGTTGAAGGCCAGGAAGAAACTATCAATTAGATCCCATACCTCGTTCTTGTAGTTCTTGAGGCGAGGGTGCTTGGTCTGATAGACGCTTTTGACCTGCTGGACAATTAATTATGCATCCCCGAAGACAGCCATCTCCTTGATTCCCATTTCTTTTGTAGCCCTTAACCCTAGGACCAGAGCTTCATATTCTGCCACATTGTTGGTGACTTCAAATTCCAGCTTGTATGATAGTGATATGGTTTCCTAAGAAGGAGATTTGACTACCACTCCGGCACCTGCACCTATACTGGAAGAGGCTCCATCAAAGAACATTTTCCAAATAGAGGTGGTTGGAGGGGGTGTCCCCTGATTAAGACTGAGTTGCTTTCTGATCTGTAAAGGGGGCTCAGGTTCATCAGTAACCTGCAATAAGCTAGATCCTAAGTTAGTGTCTAAGGCGTAGATGGGATGATTAGTGGGGTTTGCTTCATCACTGACTATGTAGGTTAGCTGAGCTTCTCTGTATAATCTCCTATGTTCCCCCCCAAAGACCGGGATGGTGGCATATGTGAGGTCCATCTGCAAGGTTCCCCCCAGTCTCTTTATCCAGGATCTTGACAACAGCATGCCAAACTTAGGGGGGACATCGGCTACCACAATATCCATGACCATACTCTTCATGGGTAGCTGAAACAGGGAAAATACCAGGTCCTTGATGACTCCCAAACACTGTACCCTCCTGGAGTCAAAGGAATATAGGTCATGATAGGCTCTGGTGACTTCTAATCCTAATTCTTCCATGACAGCTTTGGGCATGAGGTTGTGGGAGGCCCCTGAATCCATTAAGAAATTATGCAGCAATTTGTCATGTATGTTCAGGGAGGTGTATAAGGGAGGGGATGAATCATCTCTATATTCTACCATGGGACCTAGGACCACTGTAGGTCTTTCATATTGGAGGCTTATGAAGTCTGTGGAAGGGCTAGAAGCTTCGGATTTCAACAGGTCGGAGAAGTGCTTTTTGAATTCCCCATGTTTGATTAACTCAGTGAGGGGCACAGGGATTCTGATCTTTTGTATTTCATGCTCGAAATTAAAAGAAGATGCAAGCTTTGGAATTTCTTTAATCTCGGGAGCATGATTTTGGATAATAGGGGAGAGAGGTTGGGTCTTCTTACCTCTATGGCTGTCTGTTACCTCGTCAGCAGGCTTCTCTGCTCTAGTGGATGACTCAGGAACATCAGGTGTTGTTGCCCTCTTGTCTGATCTCAGGCTATACCTGCCTCGGCCACCGCTAGCTTTGTCTCCCTTGCTTAGTTCATTTAGCTGATTGTTCATGAGGAATTCCTCATATGCTGACTTAGTTAAGTGGGGGAAAGGAGGAATGACTTATATAGAGTGGATTTTAGGCTCAGGCTCATTTGTTTCTCTTTCTTCTTCATCAGCTACAAAATTGTTCTGGAAGGGAGCCTGAATCCTTTGGTCATCTCTGTCCCTTTCCTTCTCTTTGTGCATAGTTGGAGGAGCAAAATTGTTTGGCCTTCTGAAACCTCCTCTGTTCTCGATGTTCTGAGGGCCTTTGTTCATTTGTTTTCTTTCCGTTTTTAATCTCTCCATCTCTTCTTTCAGAATGTTCACCAGCTGGGTCAGCTCATTTACTTGAGGGTGGGGAAATGATGGGCCGGAGATGTTGGAGCCAGAAACCGAGGCTTCTGACTTTCCTTTTCTTCTGTCTGTGTCGGCCTTGTTCCTCATTTTGTCGGCTGCTAATATATTAGATTCCACCTCTATAGCTGCATCTTGCATCTGAGATAAAGAGGTGGCTCTCCTTTCTCTTAATACGAGACAGAAGTCGAGGTCAAATGCACTAGCATATGAAATTTGAGCAGAGGCTTCTGAAGGCTTTATTTCTGCAGGAATCTTGTTGTACATCTTATTGAATCTTTTGGAAAAGTCAGAAACTGACACTCCTTCCTGCTTCCTCAGGGACCCAAACTCAGTCATGTAATAAATGTAATCTTTCCTATCCCCCCACTGCCTCAAGAAAACATTATCCAGGGATTCAATACCAGCAATAGATCCAGGGGCCAGTCCCCTGATCCACTTCCTAACCTCACCATCCAAGCTCTGGACAAAAACTCTCATCCAGACATCTTCATTTTCAATATTGAGTTTGTCTGCATAACTGTAAAAAGCAGCTAAGTGCTCTTCAGCAGTTATATCTCCCTCCCCAGTGAACTTGGGCATATACTTCAAGTAGTCTCCAGCAGGGAGGGGATTCATGGGATGAGGCAGGACCAAAGGAGCATATCTAGC
>ML832262.1:14936-53175 GCA_009831015.1 Picea engelmannii | reverse complement strand
AAAAAAAAAAAAATGATTGAAATATTAATTAAAAGATTCATTAATATTAAAGTTTAAAATTTATTATAAAAAATGATTGAAATATTAATTATTTTTGAAATTTTAAAACAAAATAATTAAATAGAAAAATAAATGTTTCATTAAACTCATTTAAGCGGACAAAGCAGAAAGGTCATATACTCCAACAAAAATTAGAAGTAATAAAAAATTGTTATTTAATGTAATAAAGCATTGTACAAGAAAAAAAATTAATAAAGTATAATTTATTTATTAAAAAAAATTAATAAGTTAATTTATAAATTAAAATTTTGTTGTATGAAAATAATGTTGTAAGATTTTAATCATATAAATTATTTTTATTTTTTTTTAAGTAAATATACTTAAAAAATAAAAATAAAAATATTAATATTTTTAAATTTTAAGAAAACAAGAGAAATTAATGACCTTTAAATTTATAATATGCAAAATCTTATAATGAGATAAAATTATATTCATCAAAGAAGAACTTAAAAATTTAAATACTATATTTCCAAATTTAAATCATATTTCTAAACCATTATTAAAATATTCTTTATTTGATACTCTAAAGAGCCCTGTATATTAGGGCTGTGATTAATACAAATATATAATTATATTTCTAAACCATTATTAAAATATTATTTATTTGATATTCTAAAGGGATTATATGTTAGGGGATGTGATTAATACAAATATGTAATTAAAAATAAGATAAATTATATTGAATATATCAATGTAAGTGATACTTAATATATCAATGCAAGCTATGAGGTTGATTCAAGTCCATTTTTTTATTAAAATATAAATTTCTTTTATATTTTAATTGAAATTCTCTTCATATTTAGATTATTAAAATTTAATATGTTATCAAATGTAATTATATTAAATATTTTTCTAATTAATATTAACTTTTATATGTAGGAATTGAATTTAGATGAGAAGGATAACAATCATTCTTCTCAACCATCTCACATAAAATCTAATTGACAATATCAATATCAACTTATCTATTTGTAGTATTAATAAAAATTAACCCCAAAAATTTCACACATGAATCTCAATAAAGTGGCATGTGTTAGTTTATGGAGTATTTTAATAAGTAGAGAAATTTAACTTTTTTTCAAATATAATGAAAATTTTGTAGTAAATTATAATTTTATTTAATTAATAATAATTTTGATTATAGAATTTTAGTTTTTAAAATTTTGTGTCATTTTAAAATTATCTAAATTTAAAAAGAAGTTTGTGAAAAGAAGATTCTTCAAAAAATAATAACAATTTTTTATTTAAGTTTAAAATAAAAATTATATTATTTAGTTACTCAAAACAGGTTACAAATATAAAAAGAATATAATCAAACACTCTACTCACAAAAAAAAAATCACAAAATTAATTCACATGTCATCTTTTACATTGTAAACAATAATCTTCAATCATCTCATTTTTCCTTTTCTTTTTAACCTTCTGTCACTCCACATAAAATAATCTACATTATATAGGGTTCCCAAGTAACACTATAGACAAGTAAAATTAATCTTCATGAAATCTTGGATTCTATAATTTGTTTCACCATTCTTTCTTTTTTCTAAGTGAGTGAAATCCCCAACTTTTTTATTATTTAACAATTATTTCCATTAAAAAATAAACTGATTCATAAAAGTATGTTAATATCCCAAAAATAGCAGCCGATGTCATCTCATCATCCAAAATTTCAGTACATTTATTAACTCTATTAAATTATGAGTATCCCCTTGGAGTATCATATTTCATTCAGTGACTATATATTATTTAGGTTGACAACATTGTCAACGAAGGTTAAATATGAGAAGGTTAAATATGACAACGACTCTTTGAGAGAATAAAACGAGTTATACTGTAAGTATAGTAAGTATACCGCTCCATTATTCCATAATATAACACAAAGGATTCGTTCCAGTCGAAAAGGACACTCGGAATATCTAACTTCTCAGTAATAGTACGCTGAGATAATTGATATGAGCCAAAAATATTGGTGGCAGGATCGATGATGGCCACGCTTCACCTCTTCCGTCCTATCGCATATCCCATAGTTTGGTCTGTTCTGCTATCGTGTCCAATTACAAGTACAAGTTGGGAGTAGGTTAAGTCGGACCAATCTTCTCTTTTAGTTTCACTTTTCAGATAAAAAAATGGGTCTAAATGGGTAGTTTGAGTTTTGTAGGGATCAAAGTTCAATGTATTTCAGAATCTTAATTTAGGGTTTTGCTCCATTTAAAACCAACCCAGATGCTTAGAAAATCAGAATTCTGGATTGGCCAGAAATTTAAAAGCCTACCAGAAAACTTGCCTAAAAAGTAACTGGGAAGGGAAGATTGCTCCAGAGTTAGCCTACTCCTTACAAATTGAAGTTATTAAACTGGAAATCTAATCTACAAAAAAATTCCAAATACACAACATCACTTTTGAATATGAAGGTTTTTACAATTAATCATAATGGGAAATCACTTTTGAATATAAAAAATTTTACACTTAATCATAATGAGAAATCACTTTTCAATATAAAAAAATTTACAGTTAATCATAATCATAATAGAAGACAATTTTTTGAGATAAATATTATGTAAGAAGTTTGAAACTTCCAATATTTATTTAAAGTGTACACTCTATTTATTTATTATCAGAAACTTTATTTATCCTTAATGTACACTGGAAAGGTTTCAAAACTTCTGACCTAGTATTTATCCAAAAAAACCTATCGAGAAAATTTGTATGGCAAACACCACTTCATTAAGACAATGACATAAAATGGTAGATAGCGAAAAGATGAAATTCTACGGCCAAATAGTCGATAGCGAAAAGATGAAACTCTACTGCCAAAGGTAACTCATTCACCAAATAATCCGTTCATGGGCTTTCTGTAAGATAATAAGAATAGTCGAATTACCAATAACTACGGCTAAGAGATGAGAAAATCTGTTTTACCACTTTGTTTGTTTTGGCATTTTGTTTGCTTGATGACAAAATCTGTTTTGTCACTCAATCTATCAAAAAAAAATTATGTACATTGGAAACTTTGAACGTTTCAAAACTTGTATTTATCTAGAAAATTTATATTGCAAACACCACTTCATAAGATAGGGACATAAAATTGTAAAGAGCTAAAAACTGAAATTCTACTGTTAAATAGTTTATAGTGTTTATAGAATAGTCTAAATACTAATAACTACAGTAAGAAATGACAAAATCTGCTTTGCCACTTTGTTTGCTTGATGACAAAATCTGTTTTGTCACTCTATCTATCATCCTTGATGTACACTTCAAACTTTGAACTTTTCAAAACTTCTTACATAATATTTATCCTTGTAAAGAGCTAAAAACTGAAATTCTACTGTTAAATAGTTTATAGTGTTTATAGAATAGTCTAAATACTAATAACTACAGTAAGAAATGACAAAATCTGCTTTGCCACTTTGTTTGCTTGATGACAAAATCTGTTTTGTCACTCTATCTATCATCCTTGATGTACACTTCAAACTTTGAACTTTTCAAAACTTCTTACATAATATTTATCCTTGCAAACACCATTACCACTTTGTTTACTTGATGACAAAATCGGTTTTGTCACTCCATCTATCATCCTTCATGTACACTGGAAAGTTTCAAAACTTCTTACATAATATTTATCTAAAAAACTATCCAAAAAATTTATATTGCAAACACCACTTCATACGACAGTGACATACAATGGTATAGAGCTAAAAGATGAAATTCTACTGTCAAATAGTCTATAGCGAAAAAGTTGAAACTCTACTGCCAAAAGTAACTCATTCAACCAAATAATCTGTTCATCGGCTTTCTGTAAGATAATAAGAATAGTCGAAATACCAATAACTACGGCTAAGAGATGACAAAATCTGTTTTGTTACTTTGCTTGCTTGATGACAAAATATGTTTTGCCACCATGGAATTGACACCATCACCAGATTCTTTGGGTCAGTTTGGCTTACAACAATGGATAGGCCAAGGAATGCTACAAACTCAGTGGGGATAGCTGAAGGGACGAAGCAAAGATGCCCAATATAAAGACAGTTCTCAGTCGATAGCACGGAGAAGATGCAATATAATTTAGATACTAGTCCGATAATGGAAGAAAGATGTAGTGTAACTGTTTTGTGTTTTTTTCTTTTTTCATAATATGTTTTGTTTAATTTTGTCTAAAATGTGGTGAGAATTTGTTGGATTTGTAGATTTGAGTGGTTAATTATATTAGAATTGTAAAAGCTGAAAACACAATTCACATATGATAATTAACAATCACATACATAAGAAACACAACGTTGGGCTACCTCCACCAAGCATAGGCATAGGTTGTCTTATTATTATTCAGATCATGAAGATTACATCAGATTGGTAAGTTCTCACTCTGTCTCTCACACTCAGTCATTTGTCTCTACCGGCTTTCATGAATTTATACATTTACACAAGAAACTGATTATTAAATGCAATCCCTATCCATATTCTAACTTGGTCTATTTGGTTGTAACCAACACAGAATAATAGRATCCAAATCCATCCTTGAAGGAATTTGTTGTCACCAAATCTCAACAAGTTATTTATAATCTGAGTRTTCCARGGGTTTTGAGSAGRTTGAATCTATTTCTGGATTCAGAGATACAATTTAAACAATAGAAAATTGTAATTTCCTGTAGAGTTATGTCGCCTAATTCCAACAAAAAAAAACAAAACAAACATAGAACAATTGTACAGAGGCATTGAAAAAATCTTTACAATACAGTTGAGTTTTGTCATGAAAACGTAAATGTTTCATCTCAGTTGATGGGTTATTGTGATCWGTTGGATTTTATCCATTGACAGATCACCTACCTTTTATAGTAGACATTTTATGTTGATTGGCTTGGTTAYAAGGGAGGAAAAATCACAATATGAAAGGACCCATAAAGCATTCTACCAGTTGGACAACAAGAGATTAAGCTTATGTTACTCGATAACGAGGCTTGCAAACCCAAGATGTTTGCCAAAGTTTTGTTCATAATGATAAAGGAAAGAATGACATAGTACTAATATGAATCTGATATGTGTGAAAACGCACAGGAGTGCAATACTTTTTAGATAAACCTATTAAATTAATTGGTTCGTTAAGATTTATCTCTTTGGACAAAGCTATTCAATTAATCGATTGGTTAATATTGTTTTTTGGGTTTGCACGGGTACAGTTATCGATTGGCTTTGTGATACTATCAAAGTCGATCGAGTTGAGGGATAGTACGATTTATCCGGAGAATGTTGTGCAAACAAACTGGAGCCTTTTGCAGCCCAAAGTGAGCCATGAACTAAGTAAATGGCTAAGTATGTTGAAGAGGCTTCTGAGTCAATGATCTTAGTTGTTGGAGTGTATAGATAGGAGTCGTCATCAAAGCAGGGAGACCTCAACTCCATAAAACATGAACTTCGATCAAGTTGACTTTGACACAAAGTGATCATGGGCGTTCAGAGCTTTGTAAGATTATTATTGGAAATAAGATTGGAAAAACCAAAAATCATTAAAAGTAGGACACAGGGCACTGTGTTCAGTACTCAATGGAAGGGATGGTCATGAGAAGGACCTGAACATAGAGATCGATGTTGAAGGACCTGAACATAGCAATTATTGCATCCAATTATGCACTCAAATGGACTCCATATAATTTTTATACCCTTGCATAAGACCAAAACTAAACCTCTACTTTAGTTCTTTCTATGTTTCTTCTCTCTAACTGATCCAAAACTCTGATCACGTGTCTAGGAATAAGCATAATTATCATAACATGTTTGTCTTCAAGTGTATGCCAGATTGATACAGCATAGGATCCAAAGACCTCATCTTTGATCAAATGCACTTCCAAGGTCCTTGTTTTTGCATCAAGTGGGGTCCATCCAACCCTTGATTGAATCCATCGGGTTCCTGGGTGGATTTTAACACAAAAAAATGCTGCTTGGTTTTTTCAGATTATATTTGTGCTTATCATAAGCTTCCTTTGGCCATACATCCTTAGAATGACGCACCCCATATATTTTACTATGTCTTGAACACTTTGCCTCAATAGCGTTAAGTTATGCCCATTTTGCACTTCATCTTGATCCATCCCTGGAAAAACTTATGCATGCTTCATCCTTGGAAAAACTTATGCATGCTTGATGGCTTCTTGCAAGCATCTTCAACGAGTGAGAATCACATGCTTTGGTAATAAGTTCCAACCAGGTATTACGCAATGTCTTCTTTCATGTGCTTAAGAAGTTGCTTCAACATCGATCCACCAGATAAAACACTTATCTTAAACAAGAATTGTGCAACCAGCTACTTGGGATGGACTTTCCACCCAACCATAGACTGATTGTTCTAAATCTCAACAGCCAGTCACCCTCGAGCTGAGGCTAGCAATCCACAAAAGAAGGTGGTCTCTCACAGTCCACTCACAGATCATAAATCTCTCAACCAAACGGATATTCTTCTATAGCTATCCCGGCTTTTCCACTAGCTCTCTTCCTCTTGACCTGCCCAACCCAAGGAATGAACCATTCGTTTATCAGGGATAACCCAATGGATGTACCATCATTTATCAGGGATGAACCATCCATTTATCAGGGTTAATCCAAGGGATGTACCATCCGTTTATCAGGGATAACCCAAGGAATGTGTCATTTGTTTATATTGGTCTCTCTGGCATAGGTAGCTAGGAATCTCTCAGCTAGGAAGTCAAGGGAAACTGTTGCTAGGAAAACTATCAGCAAACCAACAACAACCACTTATTGTTTCATTGAAACTCACGCAGGAGTTCACTCTTCCGGACTGACAACCAGGCTATTCAATTCTCCAACTCCAATTCACTATGTCGTTATACATATATGAAATTTTACATCGCAATACTTAGAAATAAATTTTTTGCAATTTAACAACTCCAACAACAGTTCCAACTAAAATCTCGTGTTCCTCTCAACTCACCAACCCAAGGAATGGATCATTCATTTATCAAGGATACTCAAGGAATGTACCATTCGTTTATCAAGGGTAACCGAAGAAATGTGTCATTCGTTTATCAAGGTCCCCAACGAAGTTGGTTAAGACTCTCAGATGTGGTTCCATAACTCTAGTTGATCAAAATGGAGTCTTGCACTATGTCCTCTTCAGAACTGTCAAAAAATTGTGGGTATTATGCCCGCATGTTTTTTTCATGCTTCTATGTAGCATCTTCACGACCGTAACAGGTCCATTGAACCTTTACCAACCCTATGGATTTTTTCCTCAGCACTTTGACCTTCCGGCCCAAGATACGTATTTGTTCCACCCGGAAACCCCTTCGTGTTCCACATGGATCACATTCCAATCAATGACATTATTAGCATCAAGTACGTAATTTTTAAGTAATGATACATGAAATACATTATGAACTCTCACGGATGAAGGCAAAGCTAACATGTATGCAACTGGCCCTATCTTTTATAATATTTCAAAAGGACCGCAAGATAACTTCGGGCATCTTCCTAATATATATATATATATATATTACCGTGTGGGATCCTAACCGGTTCTCGGGCTTTGAAGGTTTTGAGCATGTTGAAAAATACATGAAAGAGAATACGTCGTGGTTTGGTGGTTTATTTATATTAATCAATATTTATTAAGCCTGAGTATAACCTAATAGAATTTATTATATTATATTATAATACAATTGATTTTAATTGTATTATAATATAATTACTTAGGTAAGATCGACCCTCCTCTTGTCAAAATATAATATATATGTTACAATACAATACATATGTGGGACCCTCATCGAGATCTCGGGCATCGAGGCCTCTGGAGTTTGAGGTGTGATGGTGTGTTTGTTAAACAAGCCGAGAAATCCGATCCGATATATATATATATATATATATATATATATATATATATATATATATATATATAATCATGTGAGGCTCCACTGGAATCTCTAGCATCAAAGATTTTGAGCATGTGGAAAACGTATGTAAAGTTATATGGTTTGTATATTAATCAAGATTAATAACTCTAAGTGCAATATAATACAATTATAATATAATTAATTAAATTATATCGTAAAATGTTTACGTTATAAGTTAATATGTCGTGGCCCGTAATATAATAATTAACCCTAAACCATCATGGGAGGTTGGATTCCCAAGGAAAATGGAAAAGTAATCTTTGGTTTTACCGAGCCGGTAATTTAAGCCAAGTAAAAATGTAATTATGGGTATCTTTACTTACTAAGGACTAATTATCCATGATAGGGATTAAATAAACCAATAATAAGGAGTGGCGTTTTAAGAGAATATTGATTAATTAATCTATTAGGTTTATAAGAGCTAGACAAGTGTCAACGTCTGTTTGGGTGAGCCTTTATACATTATGGTGACGTGGCATGTCAGGGTATGTAATGTCCCCAAGGTCGAGCCCAGTTGTAAATCTGATGTATGAAATGAATTGTAAATATGTGTTATAGGCTAGTGAGCCAAGTTTGTATAAGCCGGTGGGCTTATGTGATTGTTAGGCCAGAGAGCCTAAGGGTTGGAGGCCAAGGGCCTGATTTTGTACCTGTATGTATGCAGCACATTAATAAAATATAAACACCGCCATGTGAGACTGACCACGATGAATGAGTGATGGGGGACTGAGCTTCCACAGAGTGGGCAAGGAATTAGAGGCTGGAAGGTGGGAAAAGGGGCTAAGTGTTGAGCCTAGGGGCTTAAGCCTTGGGAATAATATTTTATTATTATTCCAAAGAACATGTGCATTTTATGTTTTATTTTTATCCTAAGTTCCTCGCAAGGGGAAAACGTGCAAAGGGGATGCATGCTGATGGAACGCATGCAGTTCCAAGGGTGACAAGTATCAACCCTAGTGCATGCAAATAAAACGGCCAAGATGAGTCATGAGAGGGGTCGCTCCTCCATTCCTCCCGACTGCCTGAGCATGTATGGAGCTCTGAACAGTACGACCGACCCCAACCTCTGCAAGAATACCTCGTGCGTTTCTAAGAGCCGAGAAGCCTGTGTTCGTTTCTGAAAAGCCGGGTTCACCCTCTCCGTTCTAAGCCGTGGAGTCTTTGTCGATCCTTGCGGGAATTGCTTGTCACGCAATCCTGAAAACCATCACCGTGAGACCTTGTCGTCATTGTTGAGACTGTTTGGGAAGCCCATGTTTGTATTCCCAGTTGGTTGTGGTGGCCACGCAGAGCTGGACTACGCATGGCTTGTTGGCCAGTGCAAGTTGTGATTGAGTCTGTGTATGACCTCTCTCCAGGTGAGGGAGGTGACTGTTGTTGGAAGAGGCAAGTTGTCAGGCCTGTGAGCAACTCTTTCCAGGTGAGAGAGTTTGTTGGGAAGTGGTTTCTTCCAGAGAGTGTCCAGCACCAGCTTTGGGCTCTGAGACTTCCTGATCCGGCCTGTTGCCGAGACCCAAAGAGGGAGGTGTAGCATCGATGGAATGTGCTTGTGAAGGTGTATACTCCTGGGAGGAACAGGCATGTGGGGAATGAGAGTCTGGAAGTAGTGGGCATAAGATGGCATCCTAGGAAGAATCCTTCCAGTCTTTTGTGTTGTTTTCCCTATAACCTCAGCCTAGCCTAGGATTCCTTGCCTTGGGGTGGAGCTTAGTCCCAACTCGGGGGTGATCCACTAGTGAACTTGATGAGTAATGTGGTCTAAGGCTGGGAGGTTCATGGAAGGTTTGCACTTGGTTGGTGGCACCTGGTTGGTGGAATTACCACAGTTTCAAGAGAAGTATCAGCTTATGTTAAATGTTATGTTTTCCATGCCTGTGATACTTATATTTTATCATGTATTTTTTTGTGCAGATGAAATATTGTTAATGCCAGGGAATATTTGTGTTAGTAGTAGTTCTTATATTTACTCTAAGTTTAAATGTATTTCATTGCTTAAATGCATGTGAATTATTTAATACCTATATGAGCTATGTAAAAGGTGTGTTACAAATTGGTATCAGAGCGATTAAGCCTTGGTAATAGAAAAAAGTTTGTTACAAATTGGTATCAGAGCCAAGGTTTCGACGCTGAGCCTAGATGGGCCAGTTGAGTGGTCTTTGGACCAAGAGTTTGAGGAGAAATTGTGTCTGGAGGACCAATTTCGGACCTTTGAATGTTCCTGAGTGTCAAGGAGTCACTTGACCATGTTACAAAGCTTAGGAGGTTTAGCGGTTTTTTAGAATCTGTAGACGGTGTAGTATATGGCCACCAGGAGAGAGAGAGAGTTCAATGCATGAGGTGTTGGAGCCGTAGAATATGTTCAAGAGGAAAGGAGAACCCTCACGACCATCAGATCTAGAGAACGTGCGCAAGGCTTAAAACCCTTGTGAGTTGCATAGGAACGTGGAAATCGTAGTACACGAAGTCCCGAAACGATCTACACTGTAGATCGTAGGAGAGGACTTGACCGTCGGATCAAGTGGAAGAGTAAACCATAATTCAAGATTTCAGCGAACAAAAGTTCAAGATGAGGGATGCACGAACTCCCGATGCCCGAAACCCTGAAACACCGAAAAGATCTGTGTTGTAGATTTGAGGAAGGAGTCTAACCGTTGGATTTTTCTTGGAATGGACGTAGGCGCATGAATGTGTACCACGTTCTAGTGAGTTGAGAATACAAGCGAGAGTGGTGGGACACGATGAGGTCACCAAGGGTGACGTGGACCCTCCAGAATGTGCCACGCGCCACTGCGTTTAAGGGCGACAGCTGTGCTGTGGGCCCGGAGATTAAAGTAAATCAGAATTTCGGATTTCGGGGATTGTAGCGACAAGAAGTTAGGAGTCACAGCATAGTGAACTCCCGGGTACCAAAAACCCGAAGTCCCGAAGTCATCGGAGACTAAAGAATCGTAACATGTTTTAAGGGCGACAGTTGTGTTGTGGGCCCGGAGAGAAAGGAAACCGAAATTTCGGATTTCGAGGATTGTAGCGACAAGAAGTTTGGAGTCACTACTTCATGAACTCCCGATTACCGAAGACCCGAAAACTGAAGTGCCGAAATCCCAAAATCTCTACCATAATTGGCGACAGTTGTGCTGTGGGGCCAGGGAAAAGAGGTCGAAAGTTCGGGAGTTGGGAGTCAAAGAGAGAAGAGAACGCAAGAACCTCTGGGGAACCAAAACCCCGAAACCCAAAACCCCGAAATCCCGAACTCCCGAAATTTTCAAATGACATAAGAATTGTCGAGGATTTAACTGTTGGATCCTCGTGGACAAAAACCCCGAAAAATGAAGTCCCGGAATTGTAGAGCCGTCAGAGCTCAGAAAAATTTGTGAAGCCAAAATGTTTTTTCGCTCACGTTGAATTATGAATATTGTGATTTTGTAAGGGTTAAGGCCTGACAAACTTTGGTTGACTGCACGTTGTGTGTGCAGAGTTCAATGAGTGTCAAGACATCCGAAAACCAACGTCGAGTATGGAATTGGAAGAGGTGCAGATTGCCTCCGAAACAGAGGACGAAAGAGAAGGAAAGGATGTCAACTTGGGAGTCGAAGGAACAAACTCTAATGGGCACGGAAAAGACATACATAAAGAAGGACATATGATGAAACTCGTTGAAAAATTGCAAAAAGATGCCCAGGCTCACCGAGCTGATAGCCGAAAATTCATGAAAATGAGGCATCGGCAGGGTGAATTCAACTTTAAAATGTTGAAGAGCCTGGAAAGAATATAAAAGAAATTGGAAAGAGAGAGTGACACAAGAAGATCAAGAAGTGTCAGAACCCTTGAGAGGAGAAGAAGATCGAAGAGTGGTAGCAGACATTACTGTCTCTCCCCGAAGCATTATGGCAAGGAAACACACAGTAGTTCAAGCCCGTCCCCTACCAGAAAATACAGAAAATCTAGAAAGGATGAATTGAAAGGGTAGATGAACAAGATTAAGCCTCCAACATTCAATGGAGAACATAAGAAGGAGGAAGATGTTGAAACATGGTTGCTTGGCATGAAGAAATATTTCCAACTGCAGAACTACTCCGCTCATGCAGAAGTAAGAATTGTGATGTACCAGCTAAAAGGAAAAGAATCCATGTGGTGGGATCAATTTGTGCAAGTGCATCACATCAGAGAGAAAGATATCACTTGGAAGGAGTTTAAGAGGTATTTCGAGAAGAAATACCTGACCAAAAGATACTATGACAGAAAGATGAAGGAGTTCTTCGAACTCAAGCTAGGCAGCATGACCATTGATGAGTACGAATGAATTTTCTTGGAACTGTTGAAGTATGTTCCATTCATCAAAGATGAGACTGTCAAGATTCAAAGATATTTGAGTGGACTACCACCTTCTATGGGTGACAAGATTCAGTATGATGATCCTAAGACTATGGAAGAAACCATAAGAAGGGATAAATGCTTCTTTGAATAGCAAAGAGAAAAGCCTACCATTCAGAAGGCTTGGAATGATCAGAGGAAGTTTAATAAGGAACAGAGGCATTAGGGAAACAAACCTCCCTTTTTCAGAAATAATCCTCAAGGACATCCATCGTTTAGAGAGCCGAGAATGGCTGAAGTGGGAGAACAAAGGTAGAGACAAATGCCCATTCAGTGTTGGGGTTGTGAAGGAAACCACAAGTACAGAGATTATCCCCATAAAAATGGTAAAGAGAGAACTATTCATACTATTCAGCAAGCTGAAACAGTGGAGGATATGGACAGCAGAATGTCGAGGATCTACGCAGCCCTGGACAACAAGAAAGCAGAATTTCAATCGCACATGATTGAAGTGGAAGGTGTGATTAACAACCGACCACTAATTATTTTAATTGATTCAGGGGCTAGCCATAGTTATGTAGATCCTAGGGTGGTGTAAAGTTTGCGTTTATCAAGGAGCAAACATGAAAAGTCTTGGCTAGTGTAGTTAGCCACAGGAACCAAAAGGAAGGTCATTGAATTGGTTAAGTCCTGTTCAGTGGACATGAAAGGATTGAGCACTAAGGCTGAATTGAATATTCTGCCTTTAGGCTCTTATGACTGCTTAATTGGGTTGGATTGGTTGGACCAATACCATGCCCTTCTGGACTGTCGTAACAAGAGCTTTACATGCCTGGACGAAGAGGGAAATCAGGTAACAGTCCAATGAATTCCCAGAGTTGTGGTTGTCCGAGAAATCTCAGCCATGCAGCTAAAGAAGTGCTACAGGAAGGGCTGTCAATTATTTGCAGCTCATGTGGAAGAAGCATCCAGAGATGCAGTCTCAAATATTGGAGACCATGAGGTACTCACAGAGTTCAAAGATGTATTTCAGGAGGTACCTGGACTACCTCCGAAGAGGGACATTGATTTTTTGGTAAATTTGATGCTTGGAGCAGCTCCTGTTTCGAAAGCTCCTTCTAGAATGATTACGCCAGAGCTAAAAGAGTTGCAATTGCAGCTTGAAGAGATTCTAAAGAAGGGGTACATTCACCCCAGCATGTCACCTTGGGGTGCCCCGGTCCTATTTGTGAAGAAGAAAGATGGGACATTGAGGATGTGCATTGATTTCCGACAATTGAACAAGGTAACTGTCAAGAACAAGTACCCTCTACCAAGGATCGATGATCTTTTTGATCAGTTGAAGGATGCGAAAATATTTTCAAAGATAGATCTCAGATTTGGATATCACCAAGTGAGAATAAATGAGGAGGACATCAGCAAGACCGCCTTTAGAACAAGGTACGGTCATTATGAGTTCACAGTGGTGCCGTTTGGACTGTCAAACGCACCTGTTGTTTTCATGTGCTTAATGAATGGTGTATTCAAGGACTATTTAGACAAGTTTGTCATAGTCTTCCTGGACGACATCTTGGTGTATTCCAAGTCAGAGGAAGAGCATGAGCAACACCTAAGAATGGTGTTGCAAGTGTTGAGAGAACACCAGCTGTATGCCAAGCTGAGCAAATGCTCATTTTATCAAAGGCAGATCCATTACTTGGGACATATTATTTCAAAAGAGGGGATCGTTGTGGATCCTGAAAAGGTTGAGGCCATCCGAGAATGGTCAGCGCCAAGGAATGTGGCAGAAGTTAGATCTTTTATGGGTCTAGCAGGCTACTACAGAAGGTTTATAGCCGGATTCTCAAAGATAGCTCACCCTATCACTTCCTTGCAAAGGAAGGAGAAGAAGTTTCAGTGGACTGAAGAGTGTGAGAGCAGTTTCCAGTGATTGAAGAAGTTGTTAACTAGCGCACCAATCCTGAAGATTGTAGATCCAAATATGAATTTCATGGTGTGCACAGATGCATGTAAGGAGGCGCTGGGAGGAGTTCTCAGCCAAGAGGGATTTGTAATCTGTTCTGAGTCCCAAAAGCTGAAAGAGCATGAAAGGAATTATGCCAATCACGATTTAGAGCTTGCAGCAATCGTCTATGCATTGAGGAAATGGAGACATTACCTCATGGGAAGGAGATTCGAATTAAGAACAGACCACAACGGTCTAAAGTATTTATTTGATCAGCAGACTTTAAATGCCAAGCAAACCAAATGGTTGGAGTTTCTGTGTGAATATGACTTTTATATCAAGAATATCAAGGGGAAAGAAAATAAGGTGGTTGATGCACTTAGCAGAAAACTGCACGAATTACATGTTACATCCATTAGCATGTACATGACTGAGATTAAGGACATAATTTTGGAAGTTGAAAATGTTGATTTGCAGTACAAAGGTTTGGCAGTAAAGCTATAGCAGCGTGAGAGACCACAGACCCAGGGAAGTTACACCTTGGGAACTGATGGCTTACTTCTGTATAAAAACAGAGTGTATGTACCCAATGTCTGAGAATTGAAGCTGGAAATTCTAAAAGAAATGCATAACGTAGCTTATGTTGGACATCTTGGATATCAGAAGACTGTGACAGTAGTCAAAAGCCATTACTTTTGGCCGGGTCTGAAGGAAGAAATCGTTGAATACATCACCAAATGTATGGAGTGTCAGAAAGTTAAGGTTGAGCATAGGCACCCAGTAAGGTTGTTGCAGCCTTTACCCATTCCTGAGTGGAAATGGGAAGTGGTGACAATGGATTTTATCACAGGATTGCCCAGAACAAGCAAGCAACATGATTCAATCATGGTGGTGGTGGACAAGCTTACAAAAGCTGCAAACTTTATTCAACTGAAAACCACTCACAGGGCAGCAGATGTTGTTGATATCTTCTTAAAAGAAGTGGCACACTTGCATGTAATTCCTAAGACAATTGTGTCTGATAGGGACCCGAAATTCACCTCAAAATTCTGGAAAGGATTGTTTAAGGGATTCGGAACAAATCTGAAATTTAGTACAACGTATCATCCTGAGTCTGATGGTCAAATAGAAAGGGTGAACAGAGTAATAGAAGACATACTGAGAATGTATGTGATGGATAAACCATCAAGGTGGGAAGACTACCTTCATTTGGTAGAATTCGCCTACAATAATGGGTATCATACATCGTTGAAGATGAGCCCATTCGAAGCACTTTATGGAAGAAAGTGCAACACTCCAGTGAGCTAGGATAATCTAGCTAACAGAGCAGTAGTTGGGCCTAAGCTGCTCAAAGAGATGGAAGACTAAATGATAAGAATTAAACAAAATCTAAAAGCTTCCCAGGACAGGCAAAAAAGTTACGCTGATAGTAACAGAAACCACAGATAATTCAAAGTGGGTGACCATGTCTTCCTGAAAGTGAAAACTAACAGGAGTTCTCTGAAGTTGGGAAGTTGCGCCAAGTTAGCAGCGAGATTTTGTGGGCCGTTTGAAATCCTGGAAAGGATTGGGCCAGTTGCATACATGCTTTCATTACCTGCATCTATGACTGTACATAATGTGTTTCATGTTTCACTGCATAAGAAATATATACCTGATGCTAATCATGTTATCGATTGGAATGTGATTCAAGTGGAACCAGAAGGTATCCTGCAAGTGCATCATGTGCGCATATTGGACAGGAAAAACAAACAGCTCCAAAATCGAGCTATAGAGATTGTAAAGGTCCAGTGGACCTAGTACGGTCCTGAGGATGCAACATGGGAGCATGAAGATGTTATGCGGGTAGAGTACCCACATCTTTTTGAAAATTTTGAAAAGCTTGCAGATGTTGTGTAAAGTTGCACTAAGGACAGTGCAGAAATAAGGGAGGAGGATTGTAATGTCCCCAAGGCCGAGCCCAGTTGTAAATCTGATGTATGAAATGAATTGTAAATATGTTTTATAGGCTGGTCAGCCAAGTTTGCATAAGCCGGTGGGCTTATGTGATTGTTAGGCCAGAGAGCCTAAGGGTTGGAGGCCAAGGGCCTGATTTTGTACCTGTATGTATGCAGCACATTAATAAAACATAAACATCGCCGCGTGCAGACCGACCATGATGAATGAGTGATGGGGGACTGAGCTTCCACGGAGTGGGCAAGGAATTAGAGGTTGGAAGGTGGGAAAAGGGGCTAAGTGTTGAGCCTAGGGACTTAAGCCTTGGGAATAATATTTTATTATTGTTCCAAAGAACATGTGCATTTTATGTTTTATTTTTATCCTAAGTTCCTGGAAAGGGGAAAACGTGCAAAGGGGATGCATGTTGATGGAACGCATGCAGTTCCAAGGGTGAAAAGTGTCAACCTTGGTGCATGCAAATAAAACGGTCGAGATGAGCCATGAGAGGGGTCGCTCCTCCATTCCTCTCGACTGCCTGAGCGTGTACAAAGCTCTAAACAGAATGACTGACCCCAACCTCTGCAAGAATACCTCGTGCGTTTATAAGAGCCGAGAAGCCTGTGTTCGTTTCTGAAAAGTTGGGTTCACCCTCTCCATTCTGAGTTGTGGAGTCTATGTTGATCCTTGCAGGAATTACTTGTCACGCAATCCCGAAAACCATCACCGTGAGACCTTGCCGTCATTGCTGAGCCTATTTGGGAAGCCCGTGTCTATATTCCCAGTTGGTCGTGGTGGCCACACAGAGCTGGATTGCACGTGGCTTGCTGGCCAGTGCAAGTTGTGATTGAGCCTGTGTATGACCTCTCTCCAGGTGAGGGAGGTGACTGTTGTTGGAAGAGGCAGGTTGTCAGGCCTGTGAGCAACTCTTTCCAGGTGAGAGAGTTGCTGGGAAGTGGTTTCTTCCAGAGAGTTTCCAGCACTAGCTTCAGGCTCTGAGAATTCCTGATCCATCCTATTGCCGAGACCCAGAGAGGGAGGTGTAGCACCGATGGACTATTCTTGTGAAGTTGTATACTCTCGGGCGGAACAGGCATGTGGGAATGAGAGTTTGGAAGTAGTGGGCATAAGATGGCATCTTGGGAAGAATCCTTCCAGTCTTTTGTGTTGTTTTCCTTGTAACCTCAGCCTAGCCTAGGATTCCTTGCCTTGGGGTGGAGCTTAGTCCCAGCTCGGGGGTGACCCACTGTTGAACTTGATGAGCAGCGCGATCTAAGGCTGGGAGGTTCATGGAAGGTATGCACTTGGTTGGTGGAATTACCACAGTTTCAAGATAAGTATTAGCTTATGTTAAATGTTATGTTTTGCATGCCTGTGATACTTATATTTTATCATGTATTCCGTTGTGCTGATGAAATATTGTTAATGCCAGGGAATATTTGTGTTAGTAGTAATTCTTATATTTACTCTGAGTTTAAATGTATTCCATTGCTTAAATGCATGTCAATTATTTAATACCTATATGAGCTATGTAAAAGGTGTGTTACAAATTGGTATCAGAGCGATTAAGCCTTGGTAACATAAAAAGGTTCGTTACAGGGTAGGTCCACGTGTCAACATCGGGTTGGACGTGAGAATGGTTGTAGGACTCTTTTCAATCATAGCCTCTTTTTTAGGTACGATAAACCTGAGTCGTTGGATCTGAGGGTGGAGCGATCTCCACCATAGATCCATGTTGAGAAAATTCAATCAGGCCTCGGACCACCAAGGAGTTTAATTTTGCATGATATTGATAGGGGGGTGATGACTCGATGCCCGCGGATACCTGGTGGCGACATGTGTCCCTCCTTAGATTCTACATGATCATAGCATGGGTAGTCACCTCTTGTTAACCATTGTGTTGGTTGTTATTGCATGTTGATCAACCACCATTGATCTCCTCTTATGATGGATGGTCCGATTTGAAGATTCGGGGTATCGTGTTCCCATGAAATCACACTTCCACTACCCTCATGATACCCCGATGACCCGATGCCCGGTGGGTCGATAAGTTGAAGGCCCAATGGCCAGGTGGTAGATGCCACGCCCACATCTAAACTAGTAGCCACGAAAACTCTAGAATGTGACGTGTTGTGACATGTCAATGCCACGTTGGAACACACAAGTGACATGGAGCCACGTGGGTGCCAAGTGGCGATGAGGTGGCCTTTACCTAGTGAGGGCCTAAGAAAATTTGGAAGGCCATAAATTTTGATCTTGGACTCAGTTTTGAGTATGGTGATAGTTGTTGGAAATTTCTTTATGAGTAGAAGACAATTATTGTAGCATCCCTAGTCATCCCAGGGATGGGCATGCTACTAAAATTATGCTATGTTCGAGTTCTAATACCATATTGTGACATACCCAGCCACCCAATCTGGGCCATGCCACCTTATAGAAAAACTCACTTTCATTTGTGAAAAGATCATACTTAATAAATTAAAAACAAACATCTACTTTATGTTAACATACATAGAATTATGCGGAAACGTACATTAAATAAACACATGTGTAACATACAACATGTAATTAAACATATATAAGAGTACTTGTCTGTTTAAGAAGGCCACCAACTGTTTGCAGACCTTCCACAAACCTCCCATCCTTAGACCACGCTGCTCCAAGCTATTAGTAGTGGGTCACCCCCGATCCAAGACTAAACTCCACCCAGGGAAAAAGGGAATCCTAGGCTAGGCTAAGGTTACAAAGTATCCAAGAAGGATTATGTCCCCATGAGTCCACTCATGTCCACAGCTTATAGTCCCTCAGTACCCACATGTCTGTCCCACCCTAGGGAGTGTGCCCCTTCTTTGCTCGACGATCCTTTGGCTTCCCCACTCCCCATTCAGGTCTTCAGCAACAGGCTGGATAGAAAGTCTCAGAGCATTAACACTGTCGTGAGGCTCCCTCTGGGAAAATCACTTCCCCATCAACTTCTCTCACCTGGAGAGAGTTACTCACAGGCCTGACAACCTGCTTCTTCAGTCCATCTCCTAGTCCAATCTAGTCAGGGTAATATCAATAGAAAAATCGAGTATGGGCATTGGTAATAAAATAAAATCACCCTAGTCGAGAGAGAAACATGGGAAGCAACAAAAAATTGGTTAGGGTGTGATATGTGTTTTGTAGACGTGCTATGCTTCATAGAAAAATTACAGGTTACTTTCATGGGGTTTGCAGGTTTCAGAGCTTGCATGAATGTTGTAGAGGTCAACAATGGAGAGGATGGCGCTGTGACCTGAATCTGTGAGTGAATGGGAAGGTTGTCCAGAATGGCAGATACCCCCACAACGAATTGTTTTCCCCACATAAAAATGCATGTCCCAAATCGGACCCCTGCCTTCATGAAGTTGCATGAGCTCCACTTATCATTTGTTCCCTTCCCACAGGAACTTATGATAACTTTAGTTATTTCAAAAACCTTAGTCTTTAGGAAATAATAATATAATATTATTACCTTAGAGATAATCCCTCTAGCTTAGCCCTTTTTCCTATCCTCTTAGCCCTTTCCCTTCCCCTAACTAGTGGAGCTTAGTTCCCCATAACTCTTTCTTCGTGGTCGGTCTACATGCAGTGATGTGTTTTTTATTTGAATGATATTCATAATTACATATACAAAAATAGGATCAATAGCCTTAAGCGATCCAGGATCTCTGGCCTAATATTCACATAAGCCTCCCAGCTTACAAATACTTGGTTCACCAACCTATAAACATAATTACAATTTAGCAGGGGCTCGGCCTTGGGGTATTACAATCCACTCCCCTTATATATGCACTGTCCTCAGTGCATCATATTTACGTATTACAACAAGATTCAAAAAAAAAATTAAAAAGATGCAGGTATTATTCCCACATGGCCTCTTCGTGCTCCCAAGTGGCATCCTCAGGACCGTACTAGGTCCATTGGACCTTTACTAGCTCGATAGATCAATTTCGGAGCTGCTTGATTTTCTGGTCCAGAATGTGTACTAAATGCACTTGAAAAGCGCCTTCTTGCTCCACCTGAATCACATTCCAATCAATAACATGATTAGCATCAAATATATATTTCTTAAGCAATGATACATGGAATACATTATGAATGGTCATATATGTAGGTAATGCAATCATATAATCTACAGACCCAATCATTTCAAGGATTTCAAATGGCCCACAGTAACAAGCTTCCAATTTGAAACAGTTTCCCAACTTAAGGGAACTTCTATTGGGATTCACTTTCAAAAAAACATGATCACCAATACAAAATTCTCTATGAATTCTTCCCTTATCAACGTAGATTTTCTACCTATCTTGAGAAGCCTTTAGATTTTTATTTATCTTTTATATCTTCTCTTCCATTTCCCTAAGAAACCTGGCCCAACCATTGCTCTATCAACTGGGTTGTCCCGTTTTATTGGTGTGTTTCACTTTCTGCCATAAAGTTTCTCAAATGGGATCATCTTCAGAGATGCTTGGTGCCCATTATTGTAAGAAAATTCTACCAAGTGTAGATAGTCTTCCCATTTATATGGTTTTTCCATCACGTACATTCTTAACATATCCTCTATCACTTGGATCACTCTTTATGTTTTCACATCAAACTCGGGATGATAAGTTGTGTTGAAGTTCATATTTGTTCTGAACCCTTTGAATAATCCCTTCTATAACTTTGAGGTGAAATTTGGGTCTCTGTCGAACACAATTCTCTTGGGTATTCCATGCAAGCATGCTACTTCCCTCATATAAATATCAACAACATTGGTTTCCTTGTGAGTAATATTCATTGGAATTAAATGGGTATCTTTAGTAATCTTTTCCACCACCACCATGATAGAATCATGTTGCTTGTTTTTTCTGAGAAATTTGGTGATGAAATCCATTGACACTACTTCCCACTTCCACTCAAGAATGGGCAATGGATGCAGCAACCCAACTGGGTGTCTATGCCCAGCCTTAACTTTTTGACACTCCAGACATTTAGCAATGTACTCAACAATTTCCCTCTTCATGCCTAGCCAATAGTATTGGCTCTTGATAGCTACAATGGTTTTATGATATCCTGGGTGTCTAGCATAAGGTACATTATGCATCTCTTTCAAGATTATACTCCTCAATTCATGAGAATTGGGTACATAAATTATGTTCTTGTACCAGATAATTTCATCATTTCCCAATTTATAATCTTCAACCTTCTATTGCATTTTAACTTGTTGTAATTTTGTTACTATCTCCATGTACTGCAAATCTTCTTTTGTAGCCTCAAAGATTATGCCTTTAAGATCATTTTGATACATGTTAATGGTTGTAGCATGTAGTTCATGCACTCTCTTATTGAGTGCATCAACCACTTTGTTCTCTTTTCCTTTGATACGATTGCTATCAAATTCATACTCACAGAGAAACCCTAACCACCTACTTTGTTTGGCATTTAGAGTTGGTTGATCAAATAGATATTTCTGACCATTATGGTTTGTCCTCAACTCAAACCTTTTTCCCATGAGGTAGTGCCTCCACTTCTTTAAGGCACATACTATGGCTTCCAACTCCAAATCATGAGTGGCATAGAGCCTTTCATGCTCTTTCAATTTTTTGGATTCAAAACATACCACAAAACCATTCTGGATGAGGACTCCACCAAGTCCTTCTTTGCATGTGTTTGTGCATACCGTGAAATCCTCATTAGGATCTGCAATTCTCATAATTGGAGCACTGGTTAACAACTACTTCAATTGATGGCAGCTCCTTTCACATTTTGTTGTCCATTGAAACTTCACCCCCTTCCTTTGCAAGGAAGTGATCGGGTGAGAAATCCTTGAAAATCCGGCAATGAATCTTTTGTAGTAGCCAGCTAGACCCATGAAGGATCTGACTTCTATCACATTCTTAGGTGTTTTCCACCTTTTAATAGCTTCAATATTTTCAAGATCCACTATTATTCCTTCTTCGGATATGATATGCCCCAAATAGTGAATTTGATTCTAATCAAATGAACACTTCCTCAATTTGGCATACAACTGGTTCTTTCTTAACACTTGTAACACCATCCTCAAGTGATTCTCATGCTCTTCTTCTGACTTGGAATATACAAGGATGTCATCCAAAAAGACAATGACAAACTTTTCTAAGTATTCCCGGAAAACACCATTCATTAAGAATGTGAAAACAATCGGTGCATTTGATAACCCAAATGGCACCACTGTGAATTCGTAATGACCATACCTTGTTCTAAAGGTAGCCTTGTTGATGTCTTAATCTCTGATCCTTACTTGATGGTAACCATATCTGAGATCAATCTTTGAAAATATTTTTTCATTCTTCAACTGATCAAAGAGATCATCAATCCTTAGCAAAGGATACTTGTTCTGTATAGTTACTTTGTTCAATTGTCTGAAGTCAATGCACAATATCAATGTCCCATCTTTCTTCTTCACAAATAAAACTAGGGCACCCCAAGGTGATACACTTGGGCGTATATACCCCTTCTTCAGAATTTCTTCAAGCTGCATTTGCAACTCCTTCAGTTCTGGTGTACTCATCCTGTAGGGAGTCTTGGATACTGGAGTTTCTCCAATCATTAAGTTTATAGAGAAATCAAAATATCTCTTTGGGGGTAGTCCTGGTATATCCTTGAACACATCCTCAAAATCTTTCAGGATTGCATGATCCTCAATATTTGGTGCCTCATCCTTAGGTGCTTCCTCCATATGAGATGCAAATATTTAGAAGCCCTTCCTATAACACTTCTTCAATTGCATTGTTGAGATCTCCCAGACAGTAACTGCCCTGGGAAATCCTTGGACTGTTCTTGGGTTCCCTTCCTCATTCAAGCAAGTAAATTCCTTGTTATGATAGTCTGAGACAACATGGTGTTATTCCAACCAATCCATACCAATTAGATAGTCATATGAGCTCAAGGGAAGGATGTTCAAATCTTCCTTGGTACTTAGCCCATTCATGTCCACTAGACACAATTTAACCCGCTCAACAACCTTTCTCTTGGCTCTTGTAGCTAGCTGCACCAACCAATATTTTCCATGCTTGCTTCTTAGTAATTTCAATCCCTCCACTACCTTAGGATCTGTATAGCTATGACTAGCTCCTGAATCTATTAAAATAGTAAAGGCATTGTTATTAATCATACCTTCTACTTCAATCATGTGTGATTGAAATTATGCTTGCTTGTTGTCCAGGGCTGCATAGATCCTTGGAACACTTATTCCCATGTCCTTCATTTTTTCATCTTGTTGTACATTGTGTACAACTCTCACTTTATATTTTATGTGAGGACAATCTCTATACAAATGATCTCCTTTACAACCCCAACATTGAATCGGTGTTTTCCTTGGTCTTTTCCCACCTGTATAAGTCATTTTGGGCTCTCTAGGGGTTTTCAATCCCCAAGAATTGTTTATGAAGAAGGGTGGCTTGTTCCCCTTCTTCCTCTATTCCAACTTGAACTTCTTCTTGTCTTCCCAAGCTCTTTGGAAAGTAGAATTTCCTTTATTTTGATCATATAAGAACTTGGCTCTTATTATAGTTTCCTCCAAAGTTTTAGGATCATCATACTTAATTTTATCACTGATGAAAGATGGCATCCCACTCAGGTGTCTTTGGATCTTAACTATATCATCCTTGATGAAGGATACATAATTCAACAGTTCTAAAAATATGCTTTCATACTCATCAATGGTCATGTTTCCCAGTTTAAGTTCAAAGAACTCTTTCATCTTTTTGTCATAATACCTCTTGGTTAAGTATTTATTTTCAAAATGCTTCTTGAATTCCTTCTGAGTCACATTTTTCTCTTTAATGTGTTGCACCTGCACAAGTTGGTCCCACAACATGGATGCCCTTCCTTTAAATTGGTATATAGAAATTCTTCCTTCTGCATGAGAGGAATAATTATGCAATTGGAATGACTTCCTCATGCCTAGCAGCCATGTCTTAACATCTTCATATTTCTTGTGTTCGCCATCACAAGCAGGAGGTTTAATCTTATTCATTTCTCCTCTCATTTCATCCACTCATACCTCTTATGCTTCCTGAAAGGGGATGGACTTGATTTGTTATGTGCTCTCCTTTTGGAATGTCTTTGAGAGTGATGGTGATGTCTGTTATCACTCCTTGATCTTCCTTTTCCCTCAAGGGTCCTGTGGCTTCCTGATTTGTTGGAGCCACTCTTCTTATCCAACTTCTTTTCAATCATGTCCAGGCTCTGCATTAACTTCATATTGAAGTGTTCCTACTACTCTTTGGATTTCATAAGCCTCTCATTATCATCCTTGTGACTTTGGACATCTTTCTGCAAATTTCTAATGGTCTCTACCATATTCAGGTTATCATCCTTTCCTTCTCCATGTCCATTGGAGTTTGTTCCTTCCATACCCAAATGAACATCCATTCCTCTTATCTCATCTTCCTAGATGTAATCCCCCTATGCATCCTCCATATCTCTGCACTCTGTGTTGATTCTGATCTGATCAAGTTGTTGGTAATTCTGCAAAATGTGCATCCAACGAAGCCTTATTAGGATAACTAATTCAACAATTTTATAAAAAAATGAACCATTTTGGTTCAATAACCTATCAGACTTATTAACTCTAATTTTATGATTAGTTTTCTAATCATTCCTCTTTTTTGGGTGAACAACTATGTTCTTCTATCTCAAACCTTTCCAATGATTGCTTCCTTGCTCAATTATGAATCCTGAGCAGAAAGTTATGGACAATTGAAAATTGTCCTTTCTGTGATGTAATATGTGTACTATCGTTCTCCTTTCTCAGAGCCAATTTGGATCTTGGACCTTTGTTGTATCCTATCATAAGGTTCATAGGCCTTATTACTTCTTTAGGTGCAGGTTTGAACAAATCAAAACCCCACGGGCTCCCTTTCTAAGCCGCTTTTCTTCCTCCAAAAATCATTTTTGGGCCTTATCCCCTTTCTTTTCAGCCCAAAACCCATGTGAACTTAGGATATAACCAGAAAATAACTGATAGGTGCTTAACCGGAGCTTCATAACTTCCATCTTCGGAGGTTCTTACAACTTCCATATTGATTTCTCCGAAATGTCGAACTGGCAAACTCCTAGACTGGATCTCCGGAGCTTCGCACTTCAGATACTCGTAGGACGCATTGATCGACGATCCTCATTCTTGGTTGAGATCTGTGATCAATGGGAGATCTGGGACTATGGGGCTTCAGGAGTTCTAACTGTACCATCCATTAATTTTTCTGAAGGCCAAACTGGAGAAGTTCTTTGGGGCTTCGCGCTTCAGAGGTTTCGCTTCCTCCTTTCTTTGTTTACTCGATCATCGAATAGACAGACCTTCGAGGTCTAGTAAACATCTACATATTAGTGTGCCACATGGCATAGTTACAGAGTGGACACGTCACTCCATTCGATGGATGACACATGTCACATCTTAATTGGGCATGAAGGGCCCTTGAAAATCCTGAAAATCGATGACACATGGCATGTATCCTGTGTGTCCACAACACCCCAGGTGACGTCAATAGATTGCATCACATCCGTGACTTCAGAACTTCGGACTTCACAGGTTTATACCTCATTGCTTGGTGAGTCTCCTGAACTCTTAATCGGAGAAGTACTAGGTTGGTGAACCTTCGTGGCTCCAGAGCTTCGAGCTTCAAAGGAATTCACACCTTCTTCTCCCATTTCTTTTGAATGTCAAACTCCTGAATTCTATGGTGTTGTATCCCTTCGGCACTCCAGAGCTTCAGGCTTCGGAAGATTTAAAATCTTCTTCACTCAATTCCTCCAAACTTCGAATTCCCTAACCTCTTAATGTTTCTAGGGTCCATGTGGTACAACTGTCATCATATAATATGGTGACACATGGCCTTCATATGTCATACTTCTATTGGTCCAACAAGGTCGTCAACATTACAAAACTAGATGACACGTGGCAGGCCTAGGGGAGCTCCACGTCACCTGAGGTGACATCATCATTCCACGTCACAATCCATGCTTTGGTACTTCGTAGCTCCAGGCTTCGAAGGGTTTCTCAGCTTCAACAAAACATTTCTTCCAAATGTGTAACTACCGAATAGCCTCTTCCCGAAGCTTCGGGACTTCGGGGCTCTTCTTAACATTACCTCTCGGTTCTCTCGAACCTCAAATTTATGAACTGTCAAAATTTTGCACGATTGATATGTGGACATGTTTCCCTGTTAATCGAATGGTCTGGATGATTTATGGACTTCAGGACTTCGGGAGGAAGTCCATTCTGCACGCACTTCAACCAATTTCCCCGAACTTTGAACTACCAAAATACTTGGGAAAAATCCACAGCTCTCCTCCTCCTGGATGATCTATGGTTGAAAATCACTTCGAGACTTCGGAACTTCCGACTTCAGCCCCTTTTTTCTCAACAAAACCTAAACTTCACTGAAGTCATGAAGTCTGAAGGACTTGGAGGTTAAATGTAGTGCACCTTTCCTAAATCTGACGGTTGTGAAGGGTATGCCTTCTCCCGAACAAATCCCACAGCCCCAATTTAGTTTTGTGGCCCATAACCACGGTTATTGTGGCTTCCCTGTCTGCCAAACCTCCTAAGCTTTCAAATACCATCCAAGTATCCTCTTAGCACCCTTCTGACACTCTGTAAATTGAATTTACTCATACACGGCCCATCCAAGTTTAATGTTGAAACCATGGGCTCTGATACCACTTTGTAGCGTCCCCATCCATCCCAGATATAGAAATGCTACTAAAATTATGCTTTGTTCGAGCTCTGTTACCATATTTTGACATACCTAGCCACCCAAGTCAGGCCATTCCAACTTATAGAAAAACTCACATTCGTTTGTGGAAAATATCATACTTAATAAATTAAAAACAAACATCTACTTTCTGTTAACATACACAAAATTATGTGGAAACGTACAGTAAATAAACACATGTGTAACATACAACATGTAATTAAACATATATAAGAGTACTTATCTATTTAAGAAGTCCACCAATTGCGTGCAAACCTTCCACGAACCTCCCAGCCTTAGACCACGCTGCTCCAAGCTATCAACAATGGGTCACCCCCAAGCTGGGACTAAACTCCACCTAGGGAAAAAGGGAATCCTAGGCTAGGATGAGGTTACAAAGTCTCCAGAAAGGATTTTTTCCCCAGGAGTCCACTCACGTCGATAGCTTATAGTCCCTCATTCCCCACATGTCTGTCCCACCCCAGGGAGTGTGCCCCTTCTCTACTTGGCAGTCCTTCGGCTGCCCCACTCCCCATCCAGGGCTTCAGCAATAGGTCGGACAAGAAGTATCATAGCACTACCACTGGCATGAGGATCCCTCTGGGAAAATCACTTCCCCAACAACCTATCTCACCTAGAGAGAGTTGCTCACAGGCCTAACAACCTGCTTCTTCAGTCCATCTCCTAGGCCAATCCAGTTAGGGTAATAACAACAACAAAATCGTGTATGGGCTCTGGTAATAATAGAAAACCACCCCAGTCCAGAGAGAAACATAGGAAACAATAGAAAATTGTATAGGGTGTGATATGGCTCAGGCACTGTGCAGACGTGTAATTATTCATAGGAAAAGCACGGGTTCTCTTCAAGAGGTTTACAGGTTTTAGAGCTTGCATGAATGTTGTAGAGGTCAACTATGGAGAGGATGTCTCTATGCCTTGAATCCGAGAGTGAATGGGAAAGATAGCCATAATGGCAAAGCAACCCCCACAACAAACTATTTTCCCCACATAAAATTGCATGTCCCAAATCAGACACATGTCTTCATGAAGCTGCATGAGCTACACTTATGATTTGTTCCCTTCCCACAGGAACTTAGGATAACTTCATTTATTTCCAAAACCTTAGTCTTTAGGAAATAATAATATAATAGTATTCCCTTAGAGATAATCTCTCTTATCCCTTTTCCTTCCCCTAACTAGTTGAGCTTAGTTCCCCATAACTCTTTCTTTGTGGTCAGTCTACACACAGTGATGCAATTTTTATTTTAATGATATGCATAATGACATATACAAAAATAGGCTCGCTGACCTTAAGTGATCCAGGATCTCCGGACTACTATTCACATAAGCCTCCCAGCTTATAAATACTTGGATCACCAGCCTATAAACATAATTACAATTTAGCAGGGCTCGGCCTTGGGGTATTACAATTATCCTCTCAAAAAAAGGCTATGAGATGATTAAGGAAAATAAAAATTTTATACCCCATTCCTTAAAAGGATGCCTAGTGGGTTGGGTGTCTTACAATGGGTCTACAAGGCCAAAAAGGAAGCAGATGGACAGGTGAGCAGACATAAGGAAATATTGGTTGCCAATGGATTTCAGCAAATCCACAGGATCGACTATGATGAGACACTTTCTCCAGTAGCAAAGTTGGATTCTATAAAGTTGGCCCTTTCCATTAGAGGAGCTAGGGGATAGGAAGTACATCATATGGACATGAAGAGTGATTTTATTAAGGAGGATCTCTCAGAAGAGATTTATATGGATCATCCACATGGATTCATAAATAATTCATCTTTAGTGTGCCAACTCAAAAAGTCGCTTTATGGCCTCAAGAAAGTGCCTAGAGCATGGTACACAAAGATGGAATCCTACTTTCTCTCCAAGATTTGTTTCAGATGCAATTCAATCCCAATGTCTACATGTTGAGGACCATTGACTCACTTCTGATCCTGCTACTGTATGTAGATGATCTTTTGATCACCAATAAATCAGTTTCAACTATCGTTGCGGTTGAGGGCATTCTTTATGATAGGTTTTCGATGACGGACATGGGTGCACTCCATTTATTTTTTGGTCTTGAGATCATCCAAGATGCTTCAAGAATGAATTTGTATCAGGCTAAGTATGCTTGGGATCTCATGGATAGATTGCACATGACAAAATACAAGTCTGCACCTACACCCTTCTTATATGGGATTAGACTTAAGGATGGTCGGGATACACCAGTGGTGGATAGAACCTTGTATCGACAACTTATGGGGATTATTTTGTATCTCACCCACACCTGACCATATCTATCATACATAATAGGGGTAGTCTCCAGGTACATGTAGGAGTCGCATGAGTTACATTGGAAGGCTGACAAGCGCATCCTCAGATACATTCAGGGCACCATCAGTTATGGGATTCACTATGTATCAGGTTTCAAGTTGGATCTCATTGGCTTCACCAATTCTTACTGGGTTGGAGATGGCGTTGATCGCAAATCCACCTCTAGGTACATGTTGAGTTTGGGATTCATCCCAATCTGTTGGTCGGGAAAAAATAAGTCAGTTGTTTCTCTATATTTAGAAGAGGCCGAGTATAGGGGAGTCATCAACATCATCTTTCAGGCACAATGGATATAGAAATTTCTCACGTAGATCGATATTCAGTTCGATCATCCAACTATGATCTGGTGTGACAACTAGATTACACTCAAATTCTGTCAAGATCCAGTACATATACAATGAACAAAACATATCAAGATCCATATACATTTTATCAGGGAGATGTTTCATGATAGGTTCATTGATTTATAGTACTTCCCTTCTTCGAGCAGACTGACGACATCTTCACCAAGACTTTCAATGAGAAAAAATTACATAGTTTGTGTGATCGTCTTGGAGTGAAGGACACAGTTTCCTAGCAACTATCTTTCTCTTCTTTTGNGGGGGGGGGGGGTGCTGTGGGTTCCCATGAGGTTTTCCCTCTTTCATCACTTTATTTTAGTGTTCATTAGTTTCATTGTTCATGGGTACCTAACATGGCCTCTGTTGTTGGGACCCATTCATTATGTATACTCCCTAGTAGTGTTCAAGTCGGGTGTTGGAGATATTACACACACCTTGGATTTTCCTTTCATTTTATTTTCCTAAGTTTATTTGAATATGTTGTGTGTCCCTTAGTCTGACATATTCTCCACTCATTGAGGATATTCTCCCTTAAACAAGGGCTCCACATACCCTCCATCCAATCCTCAATTACCTTTCAGTTAGACTAGTTGAGTGAAGTGTTACATGTCAACCTTGGATTTATCATGGAGTGTTTCATGCTAACCTGGTATAATCACCATGAATGCACACTTGCATTGGTATCATCACCAGTAAAGTGCATTCCACATGTGTGATTGATCTCCTCCTCATTTCACTTTTTTTTAGATAGTTAACTGACAACCGCATGGTCGGTTAACTAGGACTAGGTGGTAGTTGACTCTAGTGTGTGTCACATCTCTCTAGAACACTCCTAATGCACATTAGATTGGATACTATGGTGAGTTAGTTGTTTCATATAGAGTATATCACTTGTATTGTAACATTCTCTTACTCATATAATAGAAATTATTTCATTATTTTCTCCAATTTTTGTCTTCTCTCTCCATCCATCATTGCAAGTTGTGTGTGTTTCATTTTTAGCTAGATATTTTGTGCAGGTATCTCAGAAAATCTAAAGGAATCACCAATCAACATATACTAACACAATGAATCACATGAAGGATAAAATCATGAGAAATTCCTAAGTTATCTATGGAGGATCAAATTCAAGCCATATAGTTGAGGAAATGGATAATTGAATGGCATAATAGTTAATTTGTCATGCTAATTTTGAGGATAACCCTTCAATACCTGCATAGGGTTCTAGTATGTCATCATCACATCAAGTTCCTTAATCTATAAAATTCCATGTTGTTTGCGTACAAACTTCCAACTCAAGTTGGGAATGCTTAGTGCATGTAGTTTTCAGAAATTTCGATAAGGTATTAGAGTTATCTAAGAAATTTCATGGACAATATTGGGAAACATATTCACTTTCCCTCCATTACATCCTCCAATCATTAGTATTGATACAAGCACCTTCCATGAGTTAAAATATTTCAATGAATGCAAGGTTGTGTTGCACAAGTAAAGCTCGAGGTTGTGAGTCTTTCGCTGCAATTATTTCATTGTGTCTCAAAGGTGTTGGTGAAAATCATATGTATTCTTCATTTCCCTTGCATGAAGGAGAGATGTTTTTCTTGTCACCATTAGATCAAAGAGAAATCCTCATAGAGGAAGGACCCCCCTTGACGAGAGAGCTTGGAGATTATTTAAATAGCTCACTCAAGGTGATATTTTTTTTTTTGTGATCCTCTTCCCATTCTTATTAATATAAATAATTTAGTTTCTCACCCCCCTTCCCCACCCTAAATCCATGTTTTAATGGTTTGATTGTTTTTCCATTTGCATTTAAACACAACCCATTTGAACTACCTAAATTATGAAATATTTGTAGTGTTAGTTATATGTTGTCGTTGTGTGTAGGTCCATAAGGGAGTATTATTTATTTGATATCATCTTCTCCTTTACCACATCAAAATCTAGCTCAACAACAAGCATGTTTGAAGGCATGTTTGAAGGATTTTCTTAGACTCCCTTCTTAGGGAAATACATTGATCTTCTTATTTTTTTCTAGGTTACAAAGCCTAGGGAAAACCCTTGTTAGGAACCAAATATCAATATAGCATAGAAAACCTGAGAATAAGTCTTCAACGCCTTGAAAAAGAGAGAAATTCAGATAATAAGCCTCTTCGAGGGGGCAACCTCCTTATTCCCACATAAATGTTCAATTACAAGATGATTCCAAATGAAAATGTCTCCTTGGTATATATAGGAGAATAGGAGGTATAATTACAACTAATGGAATAAATACGACATAAATAAAATAACATTACTAATGTAATATGCCCCAATTAAGGGGTAATGAGCCACTATTTAGGGTTTAACATGCCCCTCCCCTTGAGACAAGTGTTTTCCACAACTCTTGAGTAACTCTGGATGCTTTTGTATAAAAGACTCATCTTCCCAAGTGGAATCTTTAGCTAGTAGTTTCCTCCATTTAATGAGATACTCTAAAATGGATCTATTCCTCAGCTGGCGAATTCTTGTGTCAGTGATGGCTTCAGGCTCCAATATGATTTTTCCTTCCTCATCAAGTTCTGGAAATATATTTTGAACTGGGATCTTGTCACCTATAACCTTCTTTAAGCATGAAACATGGAAAACTAGGTGTACTCGTGAAGATGCAGGCAACTCCAATTTGTATGCCATAGTACCAATCTTTTGCAACACCTTATAAGAGCCATAGTACTTTGGTGATAATTTATTATCCTTATTGGATTGCTTGAGGGACATCTGTTTGTATGGTTGTAGTCTAAAAAACACCCAATCCCCTACTTCAAAACTTATTTCACTACGATGTTGATCTGCTTGTTGTTTCATGCGATTTTGTGCCATGGTCAGGTTGTCCTTTAATATTTGGATAACTTGTTGTTGATGCTCAATGTGATCTTCCATTGCTTGAACCTTATATTTTTCTTTTAGAGAAGAAGTGATGGAAGGAGGGTGGTATCCATAGAGTGCCATAAATGGTGTCATTTTTGTTGCAATATGAAAGGAAGTGTTATACCACCATTCTTTGAAGGGTAACCATTTGAACTATTGTGTTTGTTTATCAGAGACGAAGCAACGAAGGTAGCCTTCCAGACATTTGTTCACTATCTCAGTTTTTCCATCAGATTGAGGATGATAGGATGATCTATGATCCAATTGAGTACCCAAACAAGAAAATTATTCTATCCAAAAATGTCCAGTGAAGATGGGATCTCTGTCACTTACAATAATCTTTGGGCTACCATGTAACTTTTGAACTGTCTCCATGAATGTGGTGGCAATTGTACCATATTTTAAGGGATGAGAGAGTGCGCAAAAGTGTGCGTACTTGGTCAGTCTGTCAACAATCACCATGATGACACTCTTTCCTTTAGACTTCGGTAACCATGTGATGAAATCCATGGAAATCTCCTCCCAGCGCTGACTTGGAATGGCTAATGGTTGTAAAAGACCTGGGATCTTAATTGTTTCCACCTTATTTTTTTGGCAAACCAAACATTCTGCCACAAACCTTTGAACATCATTTTTAAGGCCATCCCAAAAAAATTCCTTCTTGACCCTATGGTAGGTTTTTTAAAATCCTGAGTGCCCTCCTACTGGAGAGGTGTGCAATTCCAATAGTACCTTTTGTTTGAGTTGGGAGTTATTACATAAATATAAGTGATATGTGTACCATAGTGAATTAAATTATGAGTATTGCCAGAATCAATTAGGACTATTGCCTTTTTCTTTTTGATATATCCTTCGATATTGAGGGTTTGAGGAGTGTTAATTCCAGCCAATGCATTACACGATATTATGGGAGTCAACTCTTCAGATGAAATTTCTTCTACATTTTCATCTTGAGATGGTTCTTGTTCTTGTTCTTGTTCTTGTTCTTCTTCCTCTTCACAATCTAAGTAGAATAATTTATTCTCACCATACTTATGTCCCTTACTGTACTTGCTGTCACAATTAAAGAATAAACATTTTTCTTTTCTTTCCTCCAATTGTTGAGGTGTCAATCTTGTAGGTTGAGGTGTTTTAGAAGAAGGAGCATTATTCTCTCTATAGATGTTAGGAATTTTCCTTCTAATATCCACAACCATATTTTTACTTTCAACATTTCTTGCCACCCTAAATGCATTTTCCAATGATTTGGGTTCCCAAAGGTGAACCTCATGTTGAATGTTATCTCTTAAAGTTCCTATGAATACATCAATCAAGTGTTGATCTGGAATATCTGTTACCTTTATATTCAATATTTGGAAGTTCTCAATGTGCTCTGTAACTGAACCCTTTTGCTTGAGATTTATCAATTGGCCAAAGAAGGTATTGCTCCTTGTATCCTCATAGTGTGCTATCATTTCTTCCGTGAAAATTGTCCAAGTGACGATTGCTTTGTGAGAAAAAAGACATCGATACCATAAAAATTTATTGGGTTCTAAATATAAAGAAACAATTTGTACCTTTTGTGTATATGGCACATTATGTAGATCAAAGAATTGCTCCGTCGGAAGTATCCATGTGATAGGGTCATTTACATCAAACTTCCTCATATCGATCTTAGGAACGTGGTTGGTCTTCAACCCAAAGTTGGAGTTTCTCCATTTTTTATTCACCTTCCTTGTGTCCTCATCATGAATTTCATGGGATACATTTTCACTTTCAGGTGTTCTCTCTATTACAAAATTTTTCAATCCTTCCATGATCTCCTCTTTTAAACCATCCATCTTTGCCTCCAACTTAGCTTCCATCTCTTGTAGTTTATCTTTTGTTACTGTCTTCTTTTGTAAATCATTTATGTCCCTACGCATTTCCTCACCTTCATTAAGAGTCCAAGTAGGATTGTCTGGAGGATTATTTGGTGTAGAAGTTCCCTTTTTTGGTGGCATGTTGGCCAAGTATCACTTTAAACCTTGATTTTGAGGTGGTTCTGCTAGACAATCTTCCTTTTATTGTATCTCCAAAATTTCATCCCTTCTGAGTATGAAATTTTATTTTTTGTAGGTCTCTGATATTTCTCTGCAATGCCATAGGTCTGATCAAAATTTCATTTGCCAAGTAGAATTTAGAGTAACTTCCCCACAACTTGCTGATTTTTTTCCTTTCCAGGAGATCTCACTTGTATAGTGTGCCACGCACAAAATAATTAATATAAAATTCCGAAACTTGTACCAGAGATACTACTATAATTGCACTATCCAATGCAACTAGTTTCACTTAATTTGGATACTCTAGGAATAAGTTATGATTGTTTTACCTGGAACACCTACTTGAGACTAGTCAATAGGACTAGTCAAATAACCTATCTTCCACAGAGTGTACATACAAATTTAAGATGACCCAGAAGCTGAAATTGTTACCACATATACCTTACTAATGTATGTGAATAGCCTCCATATTTTAGGGTCTGAAAAGTTACAGAAAATATTTTATAGCGAAAATTCCGCAATGACTCAATTCAAGATGATTCCAGAACCCTATATTAGAAAGGTTGTATCTTTGAAAGTATAATGCCTTAGGAGTTTAAATTTTAACCCAACGTACCTTGATCTGTATACTAAATATCCACCTAGTCGTTCCTTCTGAATCCTTGTAGAAAAAATTTTATAGCGAAAATGGCAAGGTATCTTAGATGTAACAGTGAAACCCCAAGACCTTGAGCTCTGATACCATATGTTAGGAACCAAATATCAATATAGAATATAAAAACCTCAAAATAAGTGCTCAACGCATTGAAAAAGAGAGAAATTCAGATAATAAGCCTCTTCGAGGGGGAAACCTCCTTATGCCCACATAAATTTTCAATTACAAGATCAGTCCAAATGAAAATGTCTCCTTGGTATATATAGGAGACTAGGAGGTATAATTACAACTAATGGAATAAATCCGACATAAATAAAATAAAATTACTAATGTAATATGCCCCAATTAAGGGGTAATGAGCCACTATTTAGGGCTTAACAACCCCTATGTACTTCCCCTTATTTTAAGGATGGTACCCATGGTAAACCCTAGAATATTCATGGCACAAGGCTAGTTAACAATAGGGATCAAATCCATTACAATAATATACTCATTAAGAGCTCAACATGTCACTTGCAGAAATTGAACCTTGGTGGGATGATAACAAATTCCTCCCAACCACCCAAGATAAAACTAATTGACATGGAAAGATGTTTATCTATTTGTGCTCACTAGCACAATTTGTACCTTTTTTCTTTTTGTACAAGCAATTCCAACTTGTTGGTTGAGTGCATTTCGTACCCTCTTTCCACAAATCATGCACAATATAAGGATTTTCTTAAATTTCCATTTATATCAATCTCCCAAGTCTCAAATTAGAATATTAGGGCATATTAGGCCATTTTCCATTGGGATTTGAAATGTTAAGAGGGAAATATTATTCCCATCTCAAATTTCAAAAATATTATCAGTGTGAATCATTAAAGGGGGGTACCAACATTAAGTCAAAGTCTAGTTCTTGGAAGATTCATTTAGTGTTTGATATGAAAGGGAATAAAAGGATGAGTAGTACCTTCATGACTTTAATAACCATAATGGGAAGTGTTGCATTCCACCATTGAATTGAGGGTTGAATCTTTGAATCATCCCACAATTCTCACTGGTAATGGTTCTGAAAGGGCAAGTAGAACATTGGTGACTTGTGTTGGCACGTGGTTGTAAGACGCTAGGTTCTGTTTATTCCACCAACAAACCTTGTAGACATCGACGCTTTTGGCATCACCTGCATGAAAGTGAAGTCTCACCCGAGGCATCTATTAGGGTTGCAGGAACAAAGTTTCTGCAAGGACGAGGAGATGGGAGGCTATAATCATGTTCATTCCTACTTATCTACCTTGTGTGTCATATTATTTTTCCCTTTTCCTTTCATTAATTAGTTAAATTTAATTATGCAGCACCATTGTGACACATATTGCAACATAACTATTCAATGTAACATTCATCATTATTGTGCATCAATTGGATAATAAACACATCTAGATCTAGTAATGCATAAATAGAACAACCATGAACAATCGAATAAAAAGACATTCAGACACAAAATTTAACGTGGTTCACCCAAACTTTGGGCTATGTCCACAACGACTGGCTTCTTTACTATTATTTGTGAAATCATCTCAGGCTTGCGCACTATGCTTACAATAGATACATCATGATGTACTTCTCCATCTTGCCTAGCCGCTCTGTAGTGAAATCCTGTCTCTACAAAACTCTCCCTAAACCTTCGGAAATAGACTCCCTCTCACTCTCAATCTATTTTCTCAATAGCAACAACAACAATAACAAAAACCTTCATCCTTCAGCAGCCTATTCTACCCAACCCATTACATATTTATACATAGAATTTAGGGCTCAAAACCCTACTCTCTTATCCTCAAAACCCTATGACAACGCATGACAACTCATTGCTCGGGTGTGATTTTCCTATATTTGTGCTTGCATGTTGTTTTTACATTCCCGACTATTGTTCTTCCTACTTTTGCGTGCCTACCTACTCTTGCATTCCTAATTGTTTTCCTTCCTGCTTTTGCACGTGCCCTCAAAAATTAGTTCTTTGAAATGCATGTCCAACATTCCCCCAACACTTTCATGTGGCTCATCCCAAGCCACTTAATCCTATTGTGTCACGCCCCTCCATGCTTCCATGAACTTCTATAGGGTTTCCTTTGTTTTCATGACTTCTTTCTTGACTTATGTTTCTTGTTCCAAAATATCTTTTATGACCTGCACAATCAGGGTCATGAGTTTCTCCTCACTATCATGCATTTCCTACTTGACCATGCTCTACACAGCTAATAATTCATCTATTACCCTCAGATCTTTGTCCTATAGTGGTACTAGTTTCTATTGGAGAATATTTTGTTGGTCCCTTATATGTTCTATTTCATTGTCATGTGCTCAGTTGGTGGCAGTGTACTCATGTTCTCAGAATCCTTATGTGCTTTTTCCTGCACATCCCTTAATCTATATTCCACATCCTTCATCTCTATATCCTCCATCATATTTTTCAAAATTTGAACACTTTCCTCACATAGCTTCGCACATTCCTCCTCCTGTCTCTTAATACTTGCTACTGAGATCATAACAACTCTCTCTCTCTTTCTACCTTTTCCTCTGGTAATTTCCCTGGTGTGGTGTGTGATTCCAAGTCTTCAATCCTGGTGTGGAAGCCTTTAATGACTTCCCTGATATTTGAAACTTGTTCTCCAAGTGTAGCTTCTACCACCATTGGCATTTATGGAATATCCTTATAGAGTTTTTGGATGGCTTGTTGTATTTTCTCTGCCTGTTGATCATCCTCATCCTTCTCCTTCAATATTCTCTCGACCTTTTCTATAATGTTCTTGACTTGGCTAGTCTAGGAAACGTTGCTAATGTGTGTGTAGGATCAAAGGTTTACAACATATAAATGATCATATAAATAATAAACGTGACAAAGGACTGCAAAGTTTGTATTATGATATCTATGTGGATTACAAAATGGTCGAATGTGGTTGAATAAATTGACAATACTCGACTAGATCAACAGACAAAGGATCTTAGCCAGAATACAAATAAGCAACTGCGGCTGAATAAAATAACAACACTCAGCTAGATCAAAAGACAAAAGGATCTTAGCCGAAATACAAATAAGAAACTAAAAGATAATAC
>ML832262.1:0-11017 GCA_009831015.1 Picea engelmannii | reverse complement strand
GGGACCCAAGGATCTCTGCAGCTGAAGCAAAGCTTCTTCCTCATAATCTCTCGCCTAGTCTCATCATCCAACTTCTCCTTGCCCTTCCATTCTCTCTGGAATGGCTTCCTGTCTTGATCCCTCTGGGGCACAAATGGTTTGGATAAATTTTTAGTCTTTGGCACTGAGTCTGTCAGATCTCGAGTGCAAAGGATGGCATCCTGCAAAGTGGGAGCCATGTATGCCTTCACTCATCCTCTCAAAGGCTCTGTGAGTTCTTCTGTGAATAGCATGATCAGCTTGGGCTCTAATATATCTATCACTGCCACAGCTACCTGCTGAAACTCTGTGATGAACGCCTTTGTTGTGCCAGTTTGTCACAACTGGGCTAGATCCCTGAAGTGTATCTCGAGATCCTTCCTGCCAAACCTATCCATGAGCCTATCTGTAAACTCCCTATAGGAAGTGATGTGACTGTGACCCAATGTCACCAGTCCATGATACCACCACTCGTGTGCCTCACCCTCCAAGTGTAAGGTCGCGAAACTGATGGCCTCTGTCTCGGTCATCTGGTTGAGCTTGTAATACGTGTCTAGCTTCTATACCCAAGCTCTGGCGGTGTATTTGGACGATCCGTCGAAAGAAGGGATGGTGAGTTTCCCAACTTTTCGGATGAAATCGAGGTTATGCCCCTGTTGTTGTTGTGGTCCTACCCTCTGTGGCTCTCTAGGGTGGTTCTTGAGTCTGAGTCCACAGTACTTGACTAAGGTCATGTCCTGATGGAAGTCATGACCCAATGTTGCATACTCCCTCCTATACTCTGCAATGTCATCGGCATGAGTGGGTGGCCTCTGTTCTATTGGTGGCGGTACTGCTACCGGGGATGCCCTCTGGAAACTAGGAAATAAGGGTATGGGAATCCTACTCGCAGAGGTGTATGTGCGAGAGGGTGACTGGGGTCTACTTCCTGCTCTCGAGTTCCCCTATGCTGCATGCGGGACTTGTGTATCTATGGTGCCCACTCTAGCCAATCTATCAACCACCTGTGCCAAGGACTGAGACATGCTCCATTGACTAGCTAACATACCATTGATAACTTGCATGAAAGTTGCCTCTGGATTTACGGGGGCCTTGCCACTTCCCTTTGGTCGCTCATATTTGTCTCCTAGTATCTTCTCTGCCTCGCGCTCAGCGTCACGCTCTACCCTTCTCTCTGCTTCTCTGTGTGCCTCTTCCTCTTCCTCTGAGCTAGGAGGAAAAGGGGCGAAATCAGGCCTATGCCTTCTTTCCTGATGCCTGTTGTAAGTGACACATTCGTCACCTACGTATTCACGGCCCTCTGGGTCTTCTGTTGCACTCATTGTCTTTAGTCACAGGCTGGTAGGACTAAAGCTCCAATACCACTGTAATGTTCCTAACTTGGCTAGTCTAGGAAACGATGCTAATGTGTGTGTAGGATCAAAGGTTTACAACATATAAATGATCATACAAATAATAAATGCGACAAAGGACTGCAAAGTTTGTATTATGATATCTATGTGGATTACAAAATGGCCGAATGTGGCTGAATAAACTGACAATACTCAACTAGATCAACAGACAAAGGATCTTAGCCGGAACACAAATAAGCAATTGTGGCTGAATAAAATAACAACACTTAGCTAGATCAAAAGACAAAAGGATCTTAGCTGGAATACAAATAAGAAACTAAAAGATAATACTCAGAATATGGGAGCACTGTGGAATCAATGAAGAATGATGGAAGACTTGGATGATCTTCCCAGTGACTAGGGTGTGTCTTTCAACACCGAAATTAGCCAACTGGTGTCTTCCTCCTGGAATACACTGAACTATCTCTCCTGAGATGCACCTCTTCTCCTCAATGACAAGTCATAATCTGCATAATGATGAATTAGGTCGCTGACCCTTCCTTTATAGCTTTCCAAAATACTAAATCATGCTGAAACCCTAATTCACTGTTGACTTTCAAAACCCTAAATCACTGTTGAAACCTTAATTCACTGTTGACTTCTATTTTTAGCTCATAATGACTTAAAAGCGCTTTTAACCCTTTTTAGCTCAATGTCACTTTCCGAATATAACACTTGTGATTGGAGTGACCTCTAGCAACCCTGTTTACCCCTCTTTGGCCCTGGCTATAGTCTAACGGGGTGGTTTAGACCATTAAGCCTCCTCTTTGGAGCTCCTATTTGGAAAGGGACATTACATTTTCCTTAACCTCACTCTTCTCCTTCAATATCATGTCATCATTTTCCTCAGTCGCGGTATTCCCCTGTAAAGTGGTTGTATAATCTTGTTGAAGCTCTGTCTTTTTCATCGCTACCTTATCCAACTCGCTTGATGCTGACTCTTCTTGGAACCGTATCTCCTACGCAATACCAATGTGCAAGCCTTGTAGTACTGTTGTGCGTATATTTGAAAATCCTAAGTTCAGGTGACTTAGTCGTTGTACCTGCTCTTGCATCTTGGACGTTGGGAACTCAATCACATCTGGTGAGATGTTCAACACTCTGTGCCCTATTTTCATCTTTGAAAAGTAAAATATTGTGGCCCCTACCTACCCAGTCGGGCCTATTGATGGTCCTTTACCATATTTTCACTCTGGTGTTATCCCTCCTACTTCTAAGAGTTTTGCAATGTTGTTAACTGTGCCTTCACCTGTTGGTGCTATTCTTCTTGTTTGCGCAATTCTTTCTCAATTGCTTCTTCTGGAGCATCCCTCACTTCATAGTCGATTATGTCGATGTCGATTATGTCGATGTCGATTATGTCGATGTCATCATCTGTCAGAGTATAAATGGTTGGATCTTTGTGAGCTTTCTTATTCTTCCGTGCAAGGGGGGTTGGCCCCTTTCCCTTATATTTCCTCTTCTCTCTGACTATTTCCTACGCTTATTCTACATCTCTGTCATGTTCATTACCCTGTCCATTTCCTTGTTCATCACCCTATTCTTTTGTGTCGTTATCAGGGTGCTCTGCCTCTGTTCCATTCAATGGAATCTTCCACTCTGGATCCCAATCCTTTACGATTAGGTGGATATGTTCTTCCATGATATTATACTTTGTCTAGACCCATTCTTCTCTCGAGTCCTTCTTTTCATGTACATAGATATGATGTCAGTCTGCTTTGAATCATGCAATCAGGGTGTATGCCTCTACCAATTATGGTGAAATGAATGGTGTGTCCTTGATGAATTTCTAAATCCTTTCTTTGTATAGGAATAACGCCACATTATTGTCGATCTATCTTCTTTTATTAGGCGTGTACCAGAAGTTATGATAATTAGGTGCCAAGCATGGCTTACCTCTGAGCCCCAATAATAGTGCATCCTCTGGATTTTCTTACGCTGCGAATGTAGTCATAATTAGCATCCATGGATAATGTAATTTCATGCCTCTATCATGTGCATCTACGTAGTCGATGCGGAATTGGTTCAATAAGAAAGGTGCCAAGCTCATCGAGACCCCTTCTACACACTTCTCAACCGCGGTTATCACTCCCGCTGGCACTTGGTATTTTATGCATATCCTCAGTGACTTGCACGCTAATGTCTGTGTTGTAATCCTTTATTTTGGGTCATATATGCTCGACACATTCGAACTGTGCACACCTCTAACTGTGTGAATTTTTTCCCTCATTGCCTCTGACAGAGTCCTGTTAGTTTTCTTGTCTGCAAAAAATGAGTTTGTGTCTTGTCCCTGCATTGGTAATCATGTGATCCTTACAGTCAGGTCTATATATATAAAGATTTTCCTATCTAGCAACAAATAACCTCCATGCACACAAGTTAAGAGAAACTTAATGCATGCATTCACCTCATTTCTCCTGCTAAAATGTGGGATGTCAAACAGGTTTAGTATGATTTCTTGCTCCAATCCTCTTTTCCATACCTTTGGAACTGGTATGTTATGGTTCATTGTTGGATATATCCTCAGTTCCAAGTAGTGGTGTAGTGCAAGTTCAGGGAACTTCATCGTGTCTGTGATATCATGTTTTTCATATTTTAGCTACAACACCCTCCCTAGAATGTCTTCATACATGATGACCCCATCTGGGATGTCGGGCGTCACCAATTCATAGTATGGAGTCTTCTGCATTATCACTGGTGGGGAATCATCCTTCCTTGGTGGAGTGTAGTCTAGGGGAAACCTCAGCTCTGATAATTATTCTCTCGGAGTCTCCTCAACCTCTAGTTCTATTGTTTGTGCTCTTGTTCGGGCTTTATTTGGTACATGCATTGTTCCTTTTGGTGGTGCCATGTCTATAAACTAGTTACCAGTGTCAATTTCTTCTGCTATGGGGTTTTTCTTGGCTCTACAATATGTTTCTCGACTCTCTCTTACTCGCATGCAACTCTAAATGACAATAACCAATGCCTGTTGACCCTTCGCGGCTTTTGTTCCCCTTCACCAGTTTTCCATGTCCCTTCGTTCCTGAATTAAATGTTTAATCCACCAGTGGTGTGATGAATGTTTGCTTTAATGTTGTTTTATTTCCATATCTTTCGTTGGATTTGTGCCTCGTGCTTCTAGTTTGTCACGATCCCCGGTGGATCTTTCCATTTATTGCTATGCGTCATCTTTATGACTTCTCATAAACTCTTTTTAACGATCGTTTCTTCCCTTTTAAAACGATCGTTACGATTGTTAGAACAAATGTTGAAATATCCAAAATTTAAGTCCCTTGCCAAAAAATTTGTCAGTGGTACTAGCTTTAAATCCTTGTGTCGTCTGGCATAAGATTTTTTAGTCGCAGTGAACCTCTAAACCTTTCGCCATTTTCGCCAAGCTTCTCTACCATCAAAATCTCAAATCCTTGCGTCGCATTTGTCAAAATCGCAAAGCTTTTACATCAAGAGTTTGTCGAGACCTCCCATATCTCTTTCACAATTCCTCGATCTTTGAAAAGGGATCTTAAAAAACACCAAGTTGTCTTTGTTTTGTTAAACCAGGCAGTAGTTCTATAAAATGATATATAAATTATATTGTTTTAAAATTGTTTTATATTATTTTAAAATAATAAGTTTATTATTAATTTATATAGTTTGGTAAAAAGAAGAATATAATAAATAAAAGGCTTTTTTGAGTTTTATGCCAAAAAAATTGGGCCAATTACCTTACGGGCCCAATCAAAGCACCTGCAACACAAAACAAGTCAGCCGAGACCGAGTGCCTAAGCACCACACATCAAGTCACATGGAGGAGAAGCTCAAAAGGGGGCCCAAAAGTGGTGCACTATGCATAAGAAAACATATAGGTGTTGAATTATATAAATTCTTGTCAAGTTTTATTTCTTGCTCATATGGGATATATCATAGGAGTAAAAATATCAAACACCATAGATCTCTTCAAACACCTATGATTAAGTGTCGAGTGTCAAGGGATGCAAGACATATCAGTTAATATAGATTCGCCCGGTGGAAGCCACGATTGAAGCCAAAAATTATCGACAACAGAACACCAAATGTAGAGCCGCATTTTTAGTGTACTCGCAGGTGTCGAATGGATATTCATCATCACCAGTGAAGGGAAAATGCCAACTACCCAAAATGCTCATAGGTGTTGACAGAGTATCCAGATGCCAAGTGTTAAGTGCCTCCAAATTTACATTTCAGTTTTCACAAAGGATATCAAAGGCACCATCAATCGCTTGATTTCTGTGGTGGACATGCTTTCATGTTTTACACGACTTGTGATGGAAAATGACAAGCAATGTGGTAAGAAAATCACAAAGATGCCCAATATGAGTTTTCAAGTGCACACAGAGATATCTGCCCAGGTTCTGCCAATTCATCATCTGACTATTCAATTCATTACCAGATCGACGCTAGTAGGATTATTCAGGTCTTCAAACGTCCCCGATGTATGACCAAACGCTAAAATGTCTTGGTCATCTTTCCGAGCGCCATGTTCCACTTCGGATTTTTTGATCACCGTGTGATTTCAAATTATGACTTCTCATTTCACCCGAATCCTGAAGGCCCGAAGTCGGGGTTCCTCACTCCAAGTTCCATTTCATTTTGTTTTCCCAGTTGATGAATAAACACAGGGGATATCTGATGCCATTAACAATGGCTATGATTCATGGGGTCCTCTGTTTGGGAAAAGGTTTTTTGCATTCTGGTTGATTATACACCTATATCCTTTCCTGAAAGGTTTGATTGGAAGACAGAATCATGCACATACAAATGTTATTATATGGTCCATTCTTCTTTCTTTTTTTTTATCACTTGTCTGGGTTCGGATTAATCCATTCGTGAGTAGGTCAGATGGACCTATGCTGGAATAATGTGGCTTAGACTGCAATGATTATTAAAGTTTATTGGAAGAGGTATCTTGTGCAAGTTTCAACTGTGGAAACAAGAGGTGATAGAGGAGGAAGCTTGCATCAAAAAGCATTGACAACATAGAACTCAATTCACAGGTCATCTAACGCCAGCATTTAAACGCACACACATGTGTCAAATGCCCACGGTGTCAAAGGTTATTGAAAAATGATGATATCAACATTGTATTCATTCAAAGACAATCTTCATTCCAATCTCAATGACATGTGAGCATTTTATTCAACATCCTAAATACATAAATCGTAAGGCTTACAGGGAGGGAGCTTTGAAGCATTGGAACTCTTGGCCCGAAATCACGTTCTTCAGAAGTGATCGAGGGTTGCCTCAAGGATGGATTTTCCATTGCTCGTTTTGACTTCTCTTGAGGAAATGGGTTTGAGTAGACAACAATTTCATGGAATGTCTCACTTGCATGGATATTGATGATTAATTTAGGCAAGATTTGGAAAAAGCTTCAACTTTGGTGAAAGAGTGATCACTGCTATTGAAAATCCACAAGATAATATTGTCTAGTCTATAAGGTTGTACGGTCAGTGTGGGTATTGATACAATAATGCAGCAACAACAAGATGAAGTGGGATGATTTCTTAATACTGTTGAAGGCATTAGAGGAAGTGATGGAGAAGAAGAATTCAGATTCTCTCGAAACTACTTCCTATCAAAAGAAGCTGGTGGACTTGGAAAGAATTCTGGGAAAAAAATATCAGATATTGATTTGGTTGATGAGCAAGAATTGAGGTTTGCGCTTCTAGAACTAGTTCTGAAACATGTGAATGAACAAGAAGCTTTGATGGAGAGTTATAAATCATTTTATTCCAAGTGGATTTTTCAGTTGAGGTGTGGCTTTGGAATTTTCATGTATGGATTTGGATCAAAAAATAAATTGCTTGAAGACTTTGCTTCCTCAACTTTGATTGATGGTGGAGTATTTGTCATAAATGGATACTTTCCATCTGTCAATATGAAAAGTGTTATATCTAGAATTGTTTAAGTCTTATAGGATCAAATAAATAACATGTCTGCCAGTTACAATCCTGTAAATACCTCATGAATACTTTGTGGTTAATGATGATAAAAACTCAGCAAATGTAACTGATGGCACAAACTTAATCTCCATTTATCAAGCTATGAAACCGAAAAATCTTCAGGTCAGGGATGATGGTTTTCTTGCATTACTTGTGGAAAGACTCATGAATTCGATGGCAAGGAGATTGAAATGAAGAAAGAAGTTACTTGATTTCATGGAGATAATGATAAAAACTGGATATTTGAATCTTTTTTCAGGCATAAGATCTGTAAGGATGAGGTGGCAAATCAATTCCAGATTTGTTGAGAAAACAAACAATACACAAGTGGAAGTGGGTATCAAAGGTAAAGAAGATGACTCCAGATCCAGATTTTTAGGCACAGATGGCAATCCGAGATATCATTTCCATATTTTTAGCAGTAAATCATTAGTTCCACATCTCCATATTTTAAGGACACAGATCGCAAGACATTTGACTTAAGATGTCCTAGATTTCTTGCATGATATCATAGATGTTTTTTAGTTTATTGTTATGATTATTTCTAAACAAATAGCTAGAGGTTGTTGATTGTATTTTTCTATTTAAGTTATATTTTGGTAAACACCAAGGGGGACATTCCAAGAGCCTTTTGGCATGGGATTGTAGTGCATTCTTTTCAATAATATTTAGCAGAACCAAAGAGATTCTGAGACCTTGTTGAGTTAAACCATGTCTTTTCCTGTGTTATGTTTCTCGAGTTTTCATCAATCTTGTTTCTTCTACTCGTTATTTTATTTATCTTGTAATGGCTACAATTAAATGAGACTTTTGTTGTGGCTAATTAGAAGCATTCCTTTAAGTGGAGTTTTTCCTCTGCTTTGCTATGAGTAAAACAAGACCTGCATATTAATTGTTTTGCCTAAATTACAAGTTTTATTTGGTCATAGCTTTTCCTTTGTCCTTCTATGAGTGAGTTAGACCTATATCCATATATTTGAAATCATTGTCATTTCTTTTGTTGAAGGGAAGTTCATATTTATCCTTGTTAGATACTTGGCTTTATGTTTCAGTTTTGTTTATCTCACTCCTTCTATCCATGTTTATGATCAAAAGGATTTAGCAGACGAAGTAATTCCTTTTTGTTTCTGATTTGTAATGATTGAAAGACTCATTCAGAACTAGATCAGGAAGCCTCCAATAACTGGTCAATCAACAACTATTTATATTTTCTTCAAAATGTGCTAAGGCTTGGCTCTATTACACCCTGAAGTCAACTCTTGCGACAACATTTTCTGGCGTCGTTGTTGGGGACAGTTTTGAAGGTCTCTATATTCCTTGGGCTACAACAAAATCTTAGATCTATTCCTTGATGGTGAACAAGGGATAGGCATTCAATTGGATGTGATCATTCACCTAACGACTCCTTGGTTCGAAGACTCCACATGATTCACTAGCGACTCCACTGGATCCAAGATGTCAAGTTCTTTCGTTGCTCGGATTGTTGCAAGGTTTGCTCCTTTGGATTTTACAAATGTTTTTGGTTTTCCGAATGTTGTCCCTGATATTAAAGAATGGGGAGTTTATCTTCCTAATTTTAATGAAAGAAAATATGACAATCTCGTTGAACACTTGTTTGAGTTTCATAAGCTTATAGATCAATTGCATATTTCTCACGAAGATGTCCTCGTGAATTTGTTTATGTCTTCATTGGGAGGAGACGCTCGACTTTGGTACAAATCTCTTCCTCCTTCCATCATTTCATCATTGAAAGAATTCCATGCAGCTTTTCATAAATATTGCAAAAGAATTTATTCATCATAATTCCTTTTTGAAGACTGCTGCAATATAAAGTTCACAAAATACATTTGTAAAGAATAAGAACATGATAGAAATTATGGTCAAATACATGAAGAAGAATTTTCAAAGAAACAATATCCCCTTCAAACAAATCAGGTAGATTTATGCGAAGAAGACTTTGAAGTAAATCAAGAAGAGGTTTCTTACAGTAGTAAAAATGAAGAGATCCTTGTAGACCCACCAGACTTTCAAGTTGATCAAAGACAGGATGAAGAATCGTCTATTGATCTAAATCTTTGCGAAGGCCAATGGCTTATTGAAGACCATACACAACTAGATTTCGAAGAGGATGATTTTGGTAATGATATTGATAATGGTAATGATACTTCATTATCATTGTGCCAAATGTTTCAAGTGATAACTGTCATAATCAAACTATTGTTCTAAATTCTTATTTTGATCAAGCTGTTAGTATTTAGTCATCATTACTAGATCATCATGGAATAGAGATTTCTAAAAGTCAAGGTTCATAAATTTTTTATGAGCAACCTATATATGATAAGTATCTAGACATTGAAGATCGTATTTTCTTCCCAGCATGCATGGAAACTTACAATAATTTTCCCTCAATATTTGATGAATATGATGAAAGTGTTCCTGAAGATGATGAGCAGCAAGAAGCTTTTGTTCAGCTGGAAACCGATCAGCAACATCATAAAGATATCAGCCTGTATATGACAGTTATCAAGAAGATTCTTGGACAGTGGATGAAAGATATAAGGAGGGGTTACTGGAGCAGTTGATCTCTCCTTCCTGTTTAGCAACTGATGAGTAGCAAACTAGTGAGCCTCAATGTGACATTCTTGCGCCAGAAAAAGAAAAGATCAGCAGTGGAGAAAGTGTGCAAAGGAATTTCATGCAGCTTGGCCAATAGGAGGAGGTATGGGATAACTACAAGGGTTTTATATATTTTACTTTCTATGATCCAGTAGAAATTTATATGGAGTCAAAATGGGGCATTAAATTTTTTATCTTCAATTTCTTGAGGGAAGAATTTCAAAGTTTTAAGTACCCGCTTCCAAGATATTTTTTGAAAATTGCAACTGCTCCTATCGTTTTTGTGCTCAAGGACGGAAGTGTAATTAAATTTTTTAGTCAAATATTTGCTTGGATACTTTGGAAATCTTCTTATACTTGAGAAGATCAGTGAAACTAGTTATAATAGGTACTATATATAAATAAGCTCAACTTTGAGCATTAGAGTACAACTGTGCTTTTCAGTATGTTTTCAATTCAGTGGTTTGCTTTTCAGTTTGGAATCCAGTATGTTTCAGTGTCTAGGCATGATGACTACATATCCCAATGGAGACACTTGTGCAAAACCTTTTTAGTTGCAGAGAATAAGTAGTTTTGGTTTCAGAACAAACGCAGGTATAATTATAGGGTTCAGGGTTTGACAGGGTTGATTTCAGGTCGCCCAATGGATGAAGGCATGTGGTCTACTATTCTTTGAAGAAAAGCACCATCCCTAGATGGAGCCTATGTTAGAACAAATGTTGAAATATCCAAAATTTAAGTCCCTTGCCAAAAAAAAAATAGTGGCAATAGCTTTAAATCCTTGTGTCATATGGCATAAAATATTTTAGCCGCAGTGAACCTCTAAACCTTTCACCATTTTCTCCAAGCTTCTCTACCGTAAAAATATCAAATCATTGCGTCGCATTTGTAAAAATTGCAAAGTTTTACATCAAGAGTTTGCCGAAACCTCCCATCTCTCTTTCGCAATTCTTCAATCTTTGAAAAGGGGTCTTAAAAAATTCCAAGTTATCTTTGTTTTGTTAAACCAAGCTGCATTTCTATAAAATG
>ML832261.1:29297-58911 GCA_009831015.1 Picea engelmannii | reverse complement strand
AGGTTAAACACATACCCGCTTGTAGATATCCTACGATCCATATCTCCAGCCCAATATGCATCCACAAAGACATGTATGTCCAACACTCTATCCAATCCTGGTCTTCCTTGGTAGCACAATCCATAGCTAGCAGTGCCACACAAATACCTGAAAACCCTCTTTACTGTTGTCCAATGCTACTTCTTTGGTTTTGATGTATACCTGCTCAAAACTCCCATTGCATGTGCAATGTCTGGTATAGTACATACAATTGCATACATCAAGCTACCAACCACACTTGCATATGGAACATGAGACATGTCCTCCTCCTCTTCCTATGTCTTGGGACACAGATCCACAGATAAATTGATGCAGGAGCATCGCCAGCAAAGCACGAGTGGAGGAAAGCTGGATATGCCAGTGCGCATTTTGAAGACATTTTTTTTGAAATTCAAAAGAAGAGCCATTAATGTAATAGCTGGAAGGATGTATTTGCTTTTAATGTTTTGGGGAATTGTAATACAGATCTTGAGCGTTGCTCTCATCTTTCGGTTGTGGGAATTTATTGTAATAAATGTAAAGTAGATGGTAGTCTTTAATTCGATAAGATAACTTAGAATAGTAGGAGGGCAAAATCAAGAAGACTCTCTCGTTTGTAGGATATTATCATTCTCATTGTAATGCAAGAGAACAAGAGGGTAGCAGTAGAGCAAGAGAGAAAGAGAGTAGAAAAGAACAAAAATTGTAGAAGTTGTATGAGTAGATAGTTGTTGTTATTGAGACCATGTACATAAGCACTTGAATTAATATAAGAGGGCTTTGATCTAGTTTCATGGTGTACTATGGTTGTTGTGTGTATATATTGAATGGTATGTTTTCAACTTGCTTATATTCTTTGTTATGCATTTGTTTCAATGTTGTGTGTGTATGTGATTTCATGTTGAATATATGGAGTCCGTGAGAAGAATATAAGTTTCAATTTTTTCTCTTCCTGAGAATTCCTGCAAGGAGTGCAACGAAAGTCCACAAGGAGTGCGTTGACAGGTTTATGAGGTTTAGCCCATAAATATCAGGAGAGATACCGTTGATATTATATCTGTAGAGTGCAAGTATAGCTTAGAGCCATGCAAGGTGTGTGCAGGCTGAGGACAGTCTGATAATTTTCCAACCCAAGTGAGTGGTTGAAGAACTTCTGTCGCAAAGAGTGGGCAGATTTGGATTTGTTAGATAATAAGAGATTATCGTGAAGGCCGTAAGGAGTGTGCGCAAGATTCTTTAGAATCCCATAATTTGCAGCAAGAATCAAGCTCAAGAAGAATAGAGACATGGAAGAGTTCGAAGGAAGGACGAGGATTGAAGTCACCTCGTGGAAACAAGCTTATAAGGGTTGTCGCCGAGTTATTTGGATGGAAGCCATTTAGAGCCCAGACAGATGGTAGAAATCCTCGAAAGGAGAAGCGTCGATATCTGTGGGTCATTGGATCCAGTAAATCTATGAGGAGGATAAGGGTCAAGAGTCATTGAACACTCAAAATATCAGGAGAGATAGTAAGCCATCGATCTAAGGGAATATTGAACCAATGATTCCTTTCGTGGGAAGGATAAATTGGGAATCGGGAGCTAGAAGAGAGAGGGAAGTCAACTTCCAAAGTTGTGAACCGTGAATTTTTGATTCACGAAAAGAGGATCTGGACCATTGAATCATGGGAGTCTCAAACCGTTGATCTGAGGTAAGTGAAGTCGAGACTTCGGACCTCGAGCAAAGGGAGGAGAGATACTTCGTGAGTTCCCAATAAGCGAAGTCCCATAGCGCTCAGAATCTGGGCCCCAGGACATAGCTGAAGGTCACATCGATGGATAATAGGGTAAAGAGCTAGCGCCCGCTAGACTCCTAACTCAGAGTTTGGGAGTTCAACAGTCGAGAGAGTTGCGGTGACTCACAATAGAATCCCCGAGGTCGTGAAGTGTGAAGTGCCTTTTGGTTAGGCTTGTGGTCACCTCTGGTGGTCGCGTGATGGGAGCTTGTGCCTAGTTCTTGTTTGCGTGGGCAGAGTTCGAAAAAGGGACCTGTGTTTTTATGTGTTGAAGGTTCCAACGGGGACCAAGGACCCATTTCAGCTCAGAGGAGTTTGAAGATCCATAGACCGGGAGGTCAACAGACCCTGCCGAGGTAGGGGCACTGCGTTAGGTGGTATCAGATCTTACAACTACTATTTTCTATAAACAAGAGAAGAGAGAGGACAATTGTGATTTGAATTCTGTGTGGAAAAATTGGAGCAATGTTGCCAAGGAGATGTCCAGAAAGATATTTACCCAATCCAGTCATGGAAAGGGAAATGAGAGAACTTCGTGCTTGATTAGATTCTATGGAGACAACACAGAGACAAACACTTGATACTGGAGATATTAGTGAGGCTGAAAGCAAGAACGAAGAAGGAGCCAAACAATCTGTAGCCGAAGATGCTGCAGAGGAACATTTGCTAAAATCTGTTACAAGAATGGGTGCCAGAGTGAAATTGGAAATCCTGATGTATGAAGGCAATTTGGACGTTGAGGAGTTGCTAGATTGGTTTATGGCTCTAGATAAATACTTCGAATACAAAGATGTCTAAGAAGATAAGAAAGTAAAGCACATTGTCACTAGACTGAAAGGACATGTAGCACTGTGGTGGGATGAACTGCAGGCTGACAGGCGTTGCAAAGGTAAACAAAGAATTAAAAGTTGGGACAAAATGGTAGCTAAGATGAAAGCCAAATTCATACCCAAATATTATCAAATCAATATGTTTCAAATAATGCAGAATTTGAGACAAAAAGGGATGACAGTGAAGGAATATACAGAGGAGTTTTACAGGTTAAACATCAGAGCTGGTCATCGCGAGAGTGATGATGAAAAGGTCGCCAGATATATGAATGGCCTGAGATATGATATTCAGGATGAGATGAGCATGGTGACCATCAGAAATGTGGAAGATGCTTATCAGGTTTCTTTGAAGGTAGAAAAAAAGTTGGTCATGAAGCAAGGTGAAAGGGGCAGAGGTAGAAGTCAGAGAAGAGGCAGAAGTCAGAGCAGAGGCAAAGCAATTGCCCAAGATAGAGTACATAAGCCCAAGGATGAAGAAAAGAAGCCTCATAACCACCCAAAAAGGGGAGGAAGTTCACAAGAAAGACAATATGCCGATAGGAACACCTTTCCTCGAGCAAGAGGAAGAGGAAGAGGCAAAGGAGGTGAAGTAAAGTGTTTTTTCTATGGGAAGATAGGACACAAGTCTTGGGAATGTCCCAATAGAAAAAGAGATGGAGGAGGTGAAGCTCACATTTCAGAAGAGCAAAGGCGAAATGTTGAGGCAAAAGATGCAGAAGGTGGAAGATACTTGATGATGAGGAAAATTATCTTGAAACCAGAGAAAGAGATGGAGAATCTAGTCCAGAGGAACAGTTTGTTTAGGACTACTTGAAAAACCAAAGACATGGTATGCAAGGTGATAGTTGACAGTGGAAACACAGATAATTTAGTATCCACGAGGATGGTGGAGAAGCCATAATTAGAGACGGTTGCACATCCAAGCCCATATAAATTTTCATGGTTGCAAAAAGGACATTAAGTAACAGTCACTAAACAATGTTTAGTAGAATTTAAGATAGGGGGTTATAGAGATGAGATTTTATGTGATGTTATTCCCATGTATGTCTGTCATCTTTTGTTGGGGAGGCCTTGGCAATATGACAAAAATGTTATTCATGATGGAAGAAATAACACTTACACCTTGGAGAAGAATGGTAGGATGCATATGTTTCTGCCAATTGAAGACAATAAGGCGAAGGTAGAAGCAAGAAATACTATACTTCTCATGAGTGGGAAGGAACTTCTTGACAAAGTCAAGAAAGATCAAGAAATGCAGTTTGTTGTGGTGAGAAAACCTAGAGTCATCTTGACCAGTACCTCGATAGATGATCTACTTGAGGAAATTTAGGAACTGCTGGAGAATTTCGCTGACATAGTGGTGGACGATTTTCCTTGTTCGTTGCCACCCATCAGAAGTATAAGCCATCACATTGACCTTATACCAGGAGTGAGTTTACCAAACAAAGCAACATATAGATTGACGCCGTAGGAGAATGAAGAAGTCAAGAATCAAGTCCAGGATTTGATGGACAAAGGGTTGATTACAGAAATCTTGAGTCCCTGCACTGTGCCAATAATGTTAAGTCCAAAGAAGGATGGAGGATGGAGAATGTGTACAAACTCGAGGGCTATAAAAAAAATCATCATCAGGTATATATTTCCTTTACCCAGGATGGATGACTTGATAGATTGCTTGAGTGGAGCAAAGTTTTTTTCAAAAATTGATTTGAAGAGTGGATATCACTAGATTAGAATGAGGGAAGGTGATGAATGGAAGACAACATTCAAGACAAATGAAGGACTGTATGAATGGCTTGTCATGCCATTTGGCTTGACGAATGCGCCAAGTACTTTTACGAGATTGATGAACGAAGTCTTGAAATATTTCATTGGGAAGTTTGTAATTGTATATCTTGATGATATACTGATCTTCAGTAAGACCGAGGAGGAGCATTTGAGGCATTTAACTTTAGTAATGAGGAGGTTGCAGCAAGAGAAGTTGCTGATAAATCTGAAGAATTCGTCTTTCATGAAGACATAGCTTATTTATTTAGGTTTTGTGATCTCTTTGAATGAATTGAAGATGGATCCAGAGAAGGCAAAAGAAATCAAATAATGGCCGTCTCCAAGGAATATCTTTGAAGTCAGAAGCTTCCATGGATTAGTCAGTTTTTACAGGAAATTCATTAGAAATTTTAGTGGAATTTGTGCGCCGATGATGGACACAGTCAAGAAAAGACACAAATATTTTCATTGGACATAGGAAGTAGAGAAAAGTTTCAAGTTGTTGAAAGAGAAGATAACTAAACAACCAGTTCTGGTTCTGCCAAATTTTGGTAAAACATTTCAAGTAAGATGTGACGCAAGTGGATTTGTGATTGGAGCAGTATTAAGTCAAGACAATAGAACAGTTGCATACTTCAGTGAGAAACTAAATGAGGCCAAAAGAAATTACTCCACTGATGATAAAGAGTTTTATAGAGTCATACAAGCACTAAAGAAATGGAGGCACTATCTGGTTCCAAAAGAGTCTGTTTTGTATAGCGACAATCAAGCCTTATAGTTTGTAACCAGACAAGAGAAACTAAACCAGAAACACGCAAAATGGGTTGATTTTATGAAGAACTTTACTTTTTTTTATAAAGAACATTTCTGGAAATGCTAACAAGGTTGTTGATGAATTGAGCAGGAAATGTTTGATTCTGCAGGAGTTTCGAGTGAAGACCTTAGGTTTTGATAGCCTTAAGGAGATGTGCAGATATGACTCAGATTTCAAGGACGCTTAGGAAGCATGTGAGAATCCTGTTTTGAGAGACAAAACCAATGGACTGAATATTTAATTCAGGATGGATTGTTGTTCAAAGGAAATCAATTGTGTATCCCGAAGAGTTCTATGAGAGAAAAACTTTTGAAGGAAAAACATAGTGGGGATTGGCTAGACATTTCGACCATGATAAAACATTTGCGCAACTGAACAATTTGTATTATTGTCTAGGAATGAGGATAGATGTGCGAAAATTTGTCAACAGATGTAGAATCTGCCAGCACACAAAGGGAAAGAGACAAAATACAGGATTATATCAACCATTGCCAATACCAGAGAGGTTGTGGGATGCGATAAGCATGGATTTTGTGTTGGGACTGCCAAGGACACAAAGAGGTTGTGATTCCATATTCGTGGTAGTCGATATATTTTCTAAAATGGCACATTTCATTCCATGTCAGAAAACTAGTGATGCAACACACATTGTAAATTTGTTTTTCAAAGAAATTGTTCGACTTCATGGGTTACCTAAGAGTATTGTTTCAGATAGAGATACAAAATTTGTTGGTCATTTCTGGAGAACTCTATGGAAGAAGTTGGGGATGAATTTATCTTTTAGCTCAACATATCACCCTCAGACAGATGGACAGACTAAGGTTGTAAACCGAAGTTTGGAGGACTTATTGAGGAGTTTAGTAACTGAATATCACAGTCAGTGGGATCAGATTCTGCCACAAGTGGAATTTTCATATAATGACTCACTTAATAGGAGCACAGGAAAGAGCCCATTTCAGATAATGTACAGAATGATGCCAAGGGGAGTATCTGAGTTGAGAAACTTAGAGAAGAGTGAGTTCAGGAGTGCCGGAGAGGAATATTTCACAACAGAGATGCAGGAGCTCCACAGTAAAATTAGAGAGCGATTACAGAGTTGTAACCAGGAATACAAGCACAGAGAATATCACCACAGAAGAGAACTCCAATTCAAAGTGGGAGATTTAGTTTTGGCACATCTCAGAAAAGAAAGGTTCCCAAGGGGAAAATATAATAAACTAAAGATGAAAAATATAGGAACATGTAAGATTTTGCAGAAATTTGAGGCAAATTCCTATGAGATAGAATTGCAAGATGATGTGGGCATATCACCCATATTCAATGTAGCAGATATGTATCCTTACAGAGAAGACGAAGCATAGAATCAAAGGGAAGTTCAGTGGGTCAAACAGATGCATGTAGCTGAAAATCTGCGGATGGAAAAGATCATTGATCAAAGAGTTGGTAAGAAAACCCCGAGGAAGACATATCTTGAATATTTGGTAAAGTAGAAAGGACACCCGATTGAGGATGCTAGTTGGGAAAGTGAAGCAGATATCTAGAAACATGGACAGACGGTACAAGAGCTCATGGACAAGAGTCCATGAATTTTTTAGCCAGTGGAATGTGATGCAGGAGCATTGCCAACAAAGCATGAATGTAGGACAGCTAGATATGACATCGCTCATTTCAAAGACATTTTTTTTGAAATTCAAAAGAAGAGCCATTAATGTAATAGATAGACGAATGCATTTGCTTTTAATGTTTTGGGGAATTGTAATAAATATCTTGAGTGTTGCTCTCATCTGTCGGTTGTGGGAATTTATTGTAATAAATGTAAAGTAGATGGTAGATGGTAGTCTTTAATTCGATAAGATAGCTTAGAATAGTGTGGGAGAAAACTTAATAAGACTCTCTCGTATGTAGGATATTATCATTCTCATTGTAATCTAAGAGAGCAAGAGGGTAGCAGTAGAGCAAGAGAGCAAGAGAGTAGAGAAGAACATAAATTGTAGAAGTTGTATGAGCAGATAGTTGTTGTTATTAAGACCATGTACAAAAGAACTTGAATTAATATAAGAGGGCTTTGATCCAGTTTCATGGTGTACTATGGTTGCTGTGTGTATCTATTGAATGGTATGTTTGTAGCTTTCTTATATTCTTTGTTATGCATTTGTTTCAATGTTGTGTGTGTATGTGATTTCATGTTGAATATATGGAGTCCAAGAGAAGAATATAAGTTTCAATTGTTTCTCTTCCTAAGAATTCCTGCAAGGAGTGTAGCGAAAGTTCGCAAGGAGTGCGTTGACATGTTTATGAATTTTAGCCCAGAAAGCTGAGGAGAGATATCGTTGATATTATATGTGTAGAGTGCAAGTATAACAAAGAGCCGTGCAAGGTGTGCACAGGTTGAGGAGAGTCTTAGAATTTTCCAACCCAAGTGAGTGTTTAAAGAACTTCTGTCGCAAAGAGTGCACATAGTTGGAATTGTTAGATAACCAAAGATTATCATGAAGGCCGCAAGGAGTGTGCGCAGGATTCTTTAGAATCCCAGAATTTGCAGCAAGAACCAAGCTCATGAAGGATAGAGATGTGGAAGATTTTGAAGGAAGGAAGAGGATTGAAGTCACCTCGTGGAAACAAGCTCATAAGGGTTGATGCTGAGTTATTTGGCTGGGAGCCATTTACAACCCGGATAAATGGTAGAAATCCTTGGAAGGAGAAGCACCGATATCCATGGTTCGTTGGATCCAATAGATCTGTGAGGAGGATAATGGTCGAGAGTCATTCAACACTCGAAAGCTCAGGAGAGATAGTAAGCCATCAATGTAAGGGAAGATCGAATCGTTGATTCCTTTCGTGGGAAGGAGAAATCAGGAATCAGGAGCTAGAAGGGAGAGGGAATTCAACTTCCAAAGTCGTGAACCACGAAGTTCTGATTCACGAAAAGAGGATCTAGACCATTGAATCATGGGAGTCTTGGACCGTTGATATGAGGTAAGTGAAGTCGGGAGTTCAGAATTTGAGCGAAGGGGGGAGAGCTACTTTGTGAGTTCCCCAATAAGCAAAGTCCAGTAGCGCTTGATCGTTGGGCCCTAGGACATAGCTGGAGGTCACATTGGTGGAGAATAGGGTAAAGAGCTAGCACCCACTAGTCTCCTAACTCGGAGTTCGGGAGTTCGGTAGTCGAAAGAGTCAGGGTGGCTCACAATAGAATCCCCAAGGTCGCAAAGTGTGAAGTGCCTTTTGGTTAGGCTTGTGGTCACCGTTGGTGGTCGTGTGACGGGAGTTTGCGCCTAATTCTTGTTCATGCGGGTGGAGTTCGAAAAATGGACCTTTTTTTTATGTGTTGAAGGTTCGAGCAGGGACCAAGGAGCCATTTTGGCTCAGAGGAGTTCGAAGATCCATAGACCGGGAGGTCAGCAGACCCTGCCGAGGTAGGGGCACTGCATCATAAATTTACACCTGTAGGAATAGGGACCCTGACCAGTTTACATTCCTACATATTGAACCTCTTCAATATTTTCTGGACATATTTTCTCTGATTTAACCAGAGTTTCTTGTTTTTTCGATCTCTTTTAATTTCCATGCCCAAAATGAAATTTGCAACACCAAGATCCTTCAGTCAAAGTTACAGGACAACTGATTTTTCACATCCTCGATAATCTCCATGTTGTTTCCTATCAAAAACATGTCATCCACATACAACACAAAATAAATCAAATGATCACCAATTAATTTAAAATATGCACAATGATCCTCTTTGCTTTCTGTGAAGCCAAGTCCTGGCATATAAGTATAAAATATTTGATACCACATCCTTGGTGATTGTTTTAAACCATACATGGACTTTTTCAGCTTGCATACCAGTTCCTTCTTTCCCTTCATAACAAAGCCTTCTGGCTGCTTCATATAGATTTATTCTTCCATATCCCCATGCATGAATGTTGTCTTCACATCCATCTGTTCTACTTAAAAATCAAACACAGTAGCAACAAATAACATAAATCTAATATAAGTTAACCTAGAAACATGAGAAAAAAACTCACCAAAATCAATTCCCTCAACCTGGGAATAACCCTTTTCTAATAATCGAGCTTTGTATTTCTCCACTTTTCCTTCTGCATTCAACTTCCTTTTAAATACCCATTTGTTTCCAATGAGATTTCTTCCAGTCAACAACTTCACTAGATCCCAAGCCTCATTCTTATTCAAGGATTCCATTTCTTCAACCATGGCCTTTTCCCATAGTTTTCCATCTTCTGAATCCACTGCCTCCCTAACATTTCTAGGATCATCATCAATAATAGACAAAGAAAAATTTGAACAGAAATAAGATGGATTGTACCTTTCCAATAGACTTTTTTCCCGCACCGATATCCTCAGGAATGGAGTATGATGATCTTGTTCTTCTGTAGAGTCCAATTCATCATCCTTTGGATCAAACTCTATTTTCTCTGGTTCTTCCTTACTTGGTAGGACTTCTTGTTTGAAAACGTCCTTCATTTCTCTAAATACCACATCTCGACTATACACAACCTTCTTAGTTTCTAGGTTCCAAAGCTTATTACCTTTGAGAACATCTTTATACCCAATAAAGATACACTTTTCATCATTCTTATCTAGCTTACTCTTGTTTTCCTTTGGAACATGAAAATAGGCCTCATAGCCAAATACCTTGAGATGTGTGAGAGAAGGTTTCTTACCAGTCCATACCTCTTGTGGATTCTTGTCATCCAGTGCTAATGAGGGTGATCGATTGACCATGTAACATGCAATACCCACTGCCTCTTCCCAGAATTATTTCTGTAACCCGTCACCACTGAGAATGCATCTTGATTTTTATATATGACATTTCTTACAAAATTCTTCAAATTCATTCCCACATAACTCTCCACCATTATCCGTCCTTAGCACCTTAATTATTTTATTTGTTTAATTCTCAACAAGAGCCTTAAAATCTTTAAACCTGTCAAAGACTCCAGATTTATTCCCAAGGAAATAGATCCAAGTATTCCTCGAGAAGTTATCTATAAAAGATACATAGTACGCATATTTTCCCAATGACGGAACCGACATAGGTCCAAACACATCACTTTGCACTAGATGTAAAATTCCTTCTGCCCTCGTTGCAACAGAGGGGAATCTTACCCGATTATGCTTCCCATATACACAATGTTCACAGAAATCAAAATCCATAGAGAAGTTAGACATACCTTCAACCACACCTTTACCATGTAGTAATCAAAGACCCTTTTCTATGATATTCCCCAATATTTGATGCCACAACATAACCTTTTCTCTAGAGACTGTAGGAGTTTTTTATTCTTCTGATCCAATATCAGGAACAATGGAACTATTACACCCATCACTAATAGTGATTCCTTGCATCTTATACAGAGTTCCAATCCAAACTCCCTTCAACAACAACATTTCTCCTCGAACCATCATGCATGATTCTTTTTCAAATACCATTTTTACCCCTGCATCATCCATTTTTCTTACAAAAATCAAATTTCTATCCAATCCTTGGATGTGAAGAACACTAGGCATTGTTCTAATCCTTTCATCTATGAGCCTCAACTTGAATTTTCCTCATCCTATTATTCAAGTTGTCGAGTCATCACCTAGGAAAACATTACCTCCATCATACCTTTCATATTCACAGAATCACTCCCTGTGGGGAGTCATATGAAAGGATGCACTCGATTCAACCAACCATACCTCATGATCTCCATGTGTTCTTGAATAAGCCAAGTACAGATCCCATACTTCTTCCTTGGAGGTCTTTTCTTTTGTGGAGGGAGCACCTTTAGATCCATTCACTTTCTCAATGCTTTTGGATCTACATTGCTTCTTGAAGTTCCCTTCTTTTCCACATCTCCAGCATATCTTTACAAACTTTCTGAGAGATTTAGATCTACCCTTAGACTTAGATCTCTCACTTGAGGACTTAGATATATTTCTATGATGGGAGCGTCCTCTTGCAAATAATTCATATGTGCTCTGTCCTTCCATTTTCTTTCATCTCATCTCCTCTGATAACAAGGATGAGACCACATCATCGAAACTCAAGGTAGTTGTATTACTACCTATGAACACAACCAGACTATCCCACGAGTATGGTAAAGAGAACAATAAATTGATACACTTATCTTCATTTGAACTTTTAATCTCAACATATAACAACTAACTTACCACAATGTTGAAGGTGTTTAGATTCTCTATCACTGAGTCTCCATCTCTCATCCTCAGGCTATACATCTTTTTCCGCAGGAAAAAATTATTTACCAAGGACTTAGACTGACACAAGTTCCCCAACTTATCCCGTAACTTCTTGGTTGTAGCTTCCCCTGACACATTTTTTCCATTCATCTGCCAATGTTCCTGTAGGTGCAGTAACTGGATCCACAATGACCCACTAATCTCTATCTACCAACATATATTCCATCTTGAGCTTCCAAAACTCAAAATGTTTCCCATTAAATTCCTCGATCTCTATTTTCGAACTTCTCTCCATTTCTCTTCACTCGAAGAATCAATACCATAGATCTCCCACTGTAACAAGGCTTATCACAGTCCTAATCCAAAACCTTGACCACAAAGGTGTCCCCCTGAAGCTAATAATTGCTCTGATACCAAATGTAAATATAACTGTGTACAATATTTTACTGCAAATAGATTTCAATAATAGAACAAAAAATATACAATGGAAAATACAAACATTACACATAGATTTTTCCCCTGGAAACCCAAACCGAGAAAACCAACATATTCTATATTCATTCATATCATACATTGTTTAAAATACAATGTATAAGATCATAATATAAAACCTGAGTGGGCCTAATGGTTAAGAACGTGTGCTTCCTCTTAAGAGGTCACAAGTTCAAATCCAGAGGGGGGTAGGGTATGTATACCTTCGTAGACTTTACTAGTCAAATCGCTGGGTGGACGGGGTCTCATACACCAATTTGGTGTCTGGCTTGGAACATATTATTATTATTATTATTATTATTAATATACATATAGGAGCCAACGACATCCAAAACCCTAATCCAATGACCTGGATTAGTCAACAACCCTAATTCCTTAACCAAAAATAGAAAACCATCGACAAAAAACTAGGTGCCGAAAAACCAGCCATATATGGACACAAAAACCGAGGATTGCCCAAAAATGGACACAAAAACTAAGGACTTTTTTTTTAAGGGAACTGTCCTCGAACCCTCGTGCATGGGAGATCCGCAAGATTATGCTTCTAGTTATAATCGTGAAAATAATATAACGCATATCCTACAAGATTATGCTTCTTCCATATGGATTCAATACCAAAAAAGAGATCTCTATTTTTTGTGTGGTTTTAATGCTCTTATTATTTGGTCTATTGGCTTGTAAAACCAAGACCATTGCCAATGCATTGTGACTCTGTCTCTATAATTCTACTATGCCCAAAAAATACAACACAATCTGTATATCTTAATGTTACACAATAGTCTTCCTACTTAAATCTTAGACCCAACAATTTAATTTTGTTATGCAAGCTATACAATTCACTCTAGTCCACTATTATGATCGAATAATATCCTCCATTTATGATAATAACACATCCCATACAAGAGAAAGAATTAAACACTCTTGATATATTTTCTCACTATAAGTAGGCATGCTATACCTTCAAGCATTAACATGAGAGAGATCACTTTTTGTCATCATTTCCCATATGTCAATATGACAAATACATAGCTAGCGGAACAATTTGTGTGGATGTAATGGATTTTATTGTCTTGGATCACTACAAAAGATGATTGAAGGTATAATTCATTCCCCATGGCTTGATAATAGTTTGGTTGTAGGTAAGAAACGCTCATGCTTGAGAGTGATAGACTATGGGTAATTATCCCAACCATTCTATTGAAGAATTCCCTACGTGGTACATGTGAATGCACAATGCATAAGCCACACCTCCTACTAGCAATCAAACCAAAGGGAAATAGTGTTGTAGGTGCAATACCAACAAGTTATTAACATAATTATCAATCAATAAATAGATCAAATTGTCAATCGTACTATTACACATAGTTTACCATAGCCAAAATGTTTTCCATATTCTAGGTGTATGGTCAAATAGTTAACCAACAAAACATTAAACCCATTCAAAACTCACAATGGTTTTGTGCACTGTGGGGAATTAATTAACTTAGAAGTAAGAATACGTACAAAAAATCACAAAAAATCTAGCAATTACATAGCAAACCACAATCATGAATTGAACCATAAACATAGAATTTTACCTTGGAAACCCAAATAAGAAAACAAGCATCAAATGGCTTTTCTTAGCCTTGTTTTGTCAACAATTCTAAAATCACAATGGTTTTTTGGCTCTCTAAAGCACTAAGATTATAAAGTAAAAGCATAATTCCTAATGCAATCTTTTTCTTCTCTACCAAATAACCCCTCAACAAAATTATGCAAAGGTTTATAGGTTGAATTAGCTTGATAGGAACAATTGGAAGGCCAAGCATCCCATAGTATTCAACTTCCTAGATCTAGTGATCTTCCTCCTGTGGATTTGTTGGCAGTGTTTTGGTTCATGGTTCCCTTGTCTTGTGTTTTTTCCTTCTTTTCCTTCTTTTAATTTTAATTTTTTTGTGCTTTCCTTGGCTGTGTAGCACTTTGGAGGCAAGTGATATTGAATTAGAAAGTGTGGGGCCCTTCACACTATCGATAACGCATTTGGCCTTGCATCAATATCCTAGCCTTGAGCTTACTCCCTATCCAATCTTCTTCATTGTTGATTCCTTTTCATTTGTAAGCCATAAAAACCATTCATTTTTGTTATGATCTAGTTTTGTATCATCTGTGGTCTCAATTATGACTTGATTGGTGTTATTTTTCCTCTTCTTATGTGAAGATATGACCACTTTCTTCTTCCTTTTATCAAAAGTGATAAGTTATAAGCATGTTTCTTTATCATCACCTTCAAAAGGCTTCAAGTTACTACTGAAAGTTGGGATTATGTTGATTGAGCTTGCATAATTCTTCTATCATCCTCGATCCTATGCAAATGTTTGTCTTGAGAGTCTCCTTGGAGTTAGGCCATGATTATTATTTATCTTTGGGTTGTGAAGTGGATGTCTCTAGAATCTATTATCATTTCCTCCTTGATTTTGAAAGGTCAATTATTATTTCTTCATGGTGATCAAATACATGTTTTTCTTCTATTAGGCTTCAACTTGTGAGTTTTCAATGTGTGAAAATGGTCTATTTTCTTAGTTGAGTAGGAGGTGGAAGCTTTTGTCTTGCCTTTATTATAGGATATATTATGACAATTTTTAAAGGAACTTTATTTGTTTGCTTCACTTTTGGAGAATTCTTGTTTTTGAGCTTTCTCAGATCTTAGGACCCTTCTTTTAAATTCTTATTTAAAATAATTTTCATCATAGTAAGGCCAATGTATACCCATTGTAGTTTTATGCTTCTTGACCACTTGGACCTTGGTGTGGACACATGCATTTTGAAGCGTTCTTGTATGATATTATATTTGTATATTTCCCCTACTTCAATTTGTGCAAACATGATGTTGGGAAATCCATACACTAATTGATATGAACATAAACCTTCAAGCATTTTAACTGCAATGTTTGAATTCAACAAGAGAAAACATTTTATTTGTAAAACACTTGCAAATGCGCATGAACAAGATGTTGAAATCCTATTTTTGCTATTTTTTTCTTACAAGAAAACATTGATAAGAGAATATACTAATATGAAATTACTTCAAGATATTCCTATAACACTCTATCAATCAAATGCAAATATCAGTACGAAAAAATAGCAATACAAGTCATGGTGTTTTCTTTCTCGCTGTTTTTTTCAAAATGTCTATAAAAATAAAAGAAGTTATTTTCTCCCAAAAGATGAGAATTGTGTAATGGTAGATCAATACCATGCAAGTAAATCCAACATAATAATTGTACTTAAAATAAAAAATGAATTCAATCAAAATTCACTATTTCCCTTAAAAATAACAAAAAAATGATTTTGTATATTTAAAAAAAAATGAAAAAAGGGAAATACCCCAACTTCAAAACTTGCATAATAGGACTCACAAAACACCTTAGATACCAATGACATGTCATAAATGTAATAGATAACTTTAGAGGTGAAGTTATAATTTGCAAGCCTGATCACGAGAAATTAATTGAGAGTTGCAATTAAATCGCAAGAGACCTTTGTTAAGGCCATAATATGATCATGAGTTGTAGGATAAAAGTCACGATCACATCCTCAAATTTCTATAAAGGAATTAATTTCAATGAAAAACTTACTGATATCAAGGTATTTGAAATCTTTACCAAGCCTACAAAGCAAAAAGACCTAAAAGCTATGGGAATGTAGGAAACCAACCGCAAATAGGAAGTGTTACCCCCCCCCGTGCTAGGGATAACTAAGGCGATGATGTATTGAGGCCATCAAGTTGTAGACATGGAGTAACCGAGAGGCAGATGAGAAGGCAAAGGCCCCTATCTCACCACATGTCACCATTAGATTGATGGGAACAACTCCCACCACACCAGCTTGGCTCGCAGAGGAAAATGGATCTTGCTCCATGAGGTAACAAGTCCGGTATTATGGTAAGTGTCATTCTAATAAATGAAGCATTTGAAACTGTTGCAAATAATCCTTTCTTGATTCTGAAAATGTTTTCCTGGAAATCATGCCTTTTGCCTTATTTCACCTTGGTGGTTGACATGTTGTCCTAGAAAGTGGGTCACCCTTGGGAAAATGGTTTCTACTAGGGGATATCCTTGAAGGGTCATCATACCATTCCCATCCACACCTATCACTTTTCACACTTTCTTCCCGATTGTTTCCTCATCTTTTTTATTTTTTGGGCATTATTGACCCAATAAGTGCCTGTACCTCATTTCATGGGAAGAGGGGCTAACATCCCAGAGGAATATCACAACTACTATAAAAGAATAAGAAAATAATGTTGAAAAGAAAGTGAAAAAAACAAACAAGGACTATCAAAATCTGGTCCAACTTGAGCTCTACTTACTCAGTACTCACCCCGGTCCCAAAAGTAATGCTAAAGCTTGGAAACCCTTGAAGGGGGACTCTCAAATTTTCAAATTATAAATGAAATTAGGGATTGGAAAGATGAGAAAAAGGGGCTTCAAAAAAGGTGGCATGCATATAGTTTGTAACTCGAGAAAATTTACACCCTCAACAAAGGCACCCATAAATGAGACAATATGAGCCCTTGTATGTCAAGATACCCCATGCCCAAAATTTACACCCCCATCCACCTCATACTCTTTACATGACTTGGAGAGGGTCCACTTGGGAAACACTCCTTGACTTTGGGAGTGATCTACCCAATAGGTCACCATGACAACCCTCTCATACTTAAATTTGGCAAGTTGTATAAGGTATTTGAGCATTTATTTATTTTGAAAAGGGGGGATTTGATGCACATGTTTGGGTGGTTATTTTATTAGATATGGATTACTTGGAATGATACTAGTGACTTATGGACCCTTGGAGGGAGAATATTTTTGTCTTTTCAGGACTTTTCCAGGTGAAAGTCTTTTCATGGAGGCACAAAGTTACTTGGACCTTCATTGGGGCATGAAGCCCACAGGTTGGATGATGTGCCCCATCTCATTGGACACATGAGAGAAGGAACACTACATTTGGAGTAACTTAGATACCATGAGGCGATTACATTCCAACCCCTTTCACCCAAGTGTTGGCCTTTGGAAGCCTAAGACATCATCTTCTATGCCTTAGACATCACATGGGCTTAGGATTTTTGATGGAGATTTCATGGTTGATGGTGATGTGACATGGTTTGATGGAGAGAGAGACTCTTGGAATGCATTATGACACTTGGTAGCAGGGTATATGGCATTTGGAGGCCCAACTTTCTTCATCAAAGGTCACATTTCCCTCTTTTAGGCCTAATGTCACCCTTTAGTGCATAACATCACCCCTAAAAGGGGATTTTATTTATGCAATTAAAATTTTAAGATGTAAAAGGGAAAATAGAGGGGGCCGGCCTCCCTAATTTGTGATTGACTTTAAATAAGTGGACAAATTTGTTTTACAAGACCTTATATATATAAAGGTCTTGTATTTTTTTATTTTCATCATAAGTTTGAGAGTTACATACTCTCTTGGCTGAAATTTTCTCCCTACTTGGGAAAATTTATMTATGTCTCTTTGGTGCACTTTGGATGCTAGTAMTTGTCTATTGAWGAAGAGAAGAAATGAACTATCACTTGGATTSTTGTTCTTGGTATTTTTGGTGGAATGTTCTTGATAAATAARGGTTTCTTCATGCTATTCTTGGAATTGGTAAGGAATTTCCACATTTGTTGTATCGTTTCTTCTTGTTTCAATATTTAATTAGTTWAAACCTTTGGAGGAGTGTAAGGGAATACACCYTCCATAAGGTATACCTTKTTATCATTGAATAAGATATTTTTYAAATGTTTCTGSAAGSRAKTAAAAGGGCTTACACCCTTGTAGATTTACCTTGCTAGGTTTGTTTACTCTAAGGAGTAAAAATGATTACAYCCCTATAGAAGTAATAAACCTAGATTTTACATAAGAGACTCCATAACCAAATTGATTTGGCACTAGTATAAGTTGCATTGGAGATATAATATTCTTGCATTGGTATACTTGAATTTACAAGATATTGAAATTGTTCAAGTTGGATTATTTTCCACATGTTATAAGCATTCGTGTGCCCTAAGGAAATCCTCTTTTAGCCAAGTATTTTTCTATTGTAACAAACTTAATTCTACAACCATTAGGACTACAAAAAAACTCTCTTTCTTTCACTCTTTACTCTCTAATCTACCACTAAAATTAACTTGTGAACCTAGATTATTGTTCTACTAATTATTGGCTATCATTTGTATAGTTTACTTGTTGATTTCCATGGCTAGATGTTGCTTCTATAGAAATTGTTTGCTACAACCATTTGTGTAACACCCCGGGTTTCGAACCCCTATTTTAAATAATGTATTGATACAATGCCGAGAGGCGTGAGTGCCCAAACAATTATTAAAGGGCCAGTATGCCCAATAAATTTAATGTTTTGATCATTATTAATAATAAACACATCGTTGGCTGCTAGATGGACAAGGAATAGAGTTATAGGGGGCTATGATTCCACAAGAGAGGGGGATTGAGGGGATAAATATTTATTCCTATGCTAATTACCCTTTTTTCCTAAGGGAGGGGATCAATTATGTGAGCTTCTTGGGGAAGGGAAGGAGGTTCTTGATTCCCCACAAAAATACTTAAACCCATCCCTGGTCTGATTGTGGGGTTGGTTGTTGGCTCGTCCACTCCTTCTCTCTTGCATTCATACCATTCTTTCCCTCACTCCCTTTCATGAACTCACTCACGCATTCATTGATCCATCCCCACCTGCATCTCAATTGGGTAAAGGGAAAGGAACTGCTGAAGATTAACCATGGGATAGTTGGCTGCAATGGTCGCTTGTGAAATCCAACCATGACTTGGGGCCTGCATGTATGATATGCGTTGGCCCGTGCCTTGTTTTTCTCACAACTACGAGTCCTGAGAGTTCCAACATAGAGATTTTGGACCAGCTGTGCTGGAGGCCCTAGAAACAGGAGAAGGACTACCTAAGGGACTGTGTGGCGGAGAAGGGTGGAGGTCCATTCTCTTGGGTGGTACAGGCTGGGTGGAAGAGAGTTGGGGACTTGGATTGTTGTGGGTGTTGGGAAATCAGTGAGATCTTGAGAGATGACTGGTTTGGGAGCCCAAGTACACTCTGGAACTGTCCTTGTGGATTTATAGCCCTGACTTAGGGGTGACACTGCTATTGAGATTTGGAGAAGTGATGTCTATGGTTGGGTGGAATGTCCTTGGTCTGCAATCAGTTGGTGTCACCTTTTTATAAAGATAAGTGCTCTCTGTTGTGATATTATTATCTGTGTATGAATGTACTCCAGCGTGTATTTTAATTATTGTTTAACTAAATCTTAGATTATGCATGCTTGTTGGATATTTCTATGCATGTCGTTAAATCTTTTATCTTATACGTCCTTATTAAATAAATAAGGTACTGGTAAGAGTACAAAGTTTAAGGGTGGGCTTAAAGGTAGCATACCTTGGCCTGTGGATGGTTGGGGATGTTACAGATTGGTATCATAGCTTCTGGTTGAAACATCGGGCTGGTATGGGCTGGGTATGTTGGTCAGAGTCTCGTGGTCGAGATCGAACTCTGGCTGCGAAGTTGAAAATCTCAGGAGGAATGGCGTTGCAAAATATACGTAGGATTTAGATCGTCAGAGATCCGTTGTAAGGGGTTCAAAGGATCATGACCATCCCCCTTCGAATTCGGGAGCGATCGCCATTGTGGGATCAAGAGAGATCAGGGATCGTTGGATTGGAGGATAGGTGAACATGGGTCGTCCGATGAAAAGGAAGCAAGGGTTAAGGTCACAACCATCGGATCCCATTGGAGAGAGAGATCAACAAACATGAGGCATTGCGGGGAACCAAGTTGCACAGGATATAATTCCCCAAGGCGGCCCTGCAATCCAAACCACTATTTTGTTGAAGGGTTACGTGTCAGCGTCAGGAGAATTGCAGGGAAAAAAGTAGGTTACTCCAAATCGTCGATGCGTGCCCCCACAAATTGAAAGGCATGCAGTGATGTGACATGTTAGTACTTGAGCGACAAACCTCTAAAGAGCAGAAGTAGTTGGGGACCATCGATTTGTAGGAGGACACGTGTCAACTGATCGTGTGCTCTGGGTGAAAGCACTCTAGGAAAAGGTGATCTAGGAGAAGTTGAGAATTGAGATTTTTGGACCCCAGAAATTAGAAGTGAATCACAACCGTCCGATCTAGGAGGACACGCGACAGAAATCCATGCACTTCAAGGAAAAACGAAGTTTGAGGTTTGAGATTTCTGAAATCTGGAGACCCGAAGATATCGTAGCCTTCGATCTGTGGGCGAGACGCGTTAGTAGATCACAAGCTTCGGATAAAAACATTTTGGAAAAAGTTGAGGTTTGAGTCTTCTGAAGTCCGAAGGCCCAAAGTAATTGCAGCCGTTGATCCTTGCAGTGGTAACCTCCGAAGTCCTGAAGTCCATGGATAATATGGGTCATCCGATAAGGGAGACACATGGCGACAGTTTGGTCGGTTCAGAGAATCAGAGTTTGGGAGAATTGGAAGTGTGTTAGTGTGGAAACTCCCAAAGTCCTGAAGTCCAAAGAGCCGAAGTAGTGGGGCACGATGACGTCACCAGGAGGTGATGTGGACCCCATAATTTCCTAAGTGATGTGGCTTGCGGACGTCACCGGGGATGTCGTGGATACAAGGGATATGCGCCACATGTCAATAAGTTTTGAGCATGCATATGATTGAAATGTTAGCTAGGACATGACATTTGTCACCCTCCTGATAGGACCATGTGTCCGCTTACAGTATTTCACTACGTGATGATGGATCGTGGACTTCGAATAAATTACTCCGAGATTTTCAGTTGAGAGTTGAAACTCTTGAAGCCCGAAGAGCCGGAGAGCCGAGGTAAACGTTGACCGTTAGATCGTCCAGAGTAGACCTGAACCGTCAGAACTAGAGAACAAGTGACATGAAGCTGTGGATTCTGGGTAAGGACCCAAAGTAAACAATGATTGTCAGATCGTCCGAAGTAATTCCCCACCGTCTGATTCAAAAGGACACGTGGCAAAATCCTATGTATTTCGAGGGAAGTAAAGTTTGAGACTTGAGAATTCCAAAGTCCAGAATTCTGAAATGACCAAAACCATCGATCTGGGAGAGGTAAATTTGAACCATTGGTTCCCTAGAAGTAGATCTCGGTCGTCCATTTAGAAGCACCGTCAAGATCGTGAGATCAATGATCACCTCACATTGCAGGGACATAAGGTTCTTGGGATTTACGAAGCCAAGGGTAGGCCACAATCGAGACAACAGTTTTGGAAAAAGGACACGTGGTGGATCAGGGTGAATTGTGGGGAGAAAAATAGTTTGTATCCAAATCACCTTTGAGCATGGCCACAATCGCGCGTCTGTGTGAGGTCACCACCTAAGGTCACATCTAAGGAGGGGCCAAGAGAAAAGGAACTAGCACCAACTCTGATATTTTTGCAAGGGTGAAGGAGAAGGTCATAGGGGCCATCAGACCTGTGCCAGAAATCCAGAAGGGCTTTTGTTTAGATACATAATGAAACCATCAAGGTTTCAGAGAGCCAATTTGGCTTGAGATTGAATACCCTTGGCCGAGAGGTCGTGCAGCCTTAGGAGAGAAGGGGGTCTACATTAAGAAGCAAAATGAATTGTAGCATTGTTGAAAATTTTGTTTATCATATGCTTAATTCTAAAAAAATGGTTGCTTTCACATTTTGTAGAATTAAGGGGCTTAAGCACATCAGCTCAGGATGCGTATTAAGGAAATGGAAGAAGGTGAGGGAGCCTCCAGTCATGATAAGGAGGCCGAAGGCTAGAATACCAGAGTTGGTAATGCAAATACAAAGTCTAATGGATACAAGGGAAAAGGAGAACAGGAAACGTTAATAGAAACGATAAGATGCTTGAAGATGGAAGTGCAAAGCTACAAAGCAGACAACGAGAGACTGATGAGAGAGAAAATTTAGATAAATGCTCGAGATTGCAGAGACAAACAAAGAAGGGATCAAACTCAAGACAAGAGGAATAAGGAAGGTGCCATGAAATAAGGGATGATCATGGAAGAGCTGGTTATTCCAGAAGTGCTAGCAGAGCTCATGGACACCACTCACCTCCTTACTCAGAAATAAATTTTTATGCATCGGATGATCCCGTAAGAAGTCCAGAGGTGTCTCCTATCAGACACCAGAGAAGGAAACAAGAGGTAGATAATTTGCAAGGAGAGATGAGGAAACTCAAGCCACCTTCCTTTGAGGGTGAAAGAGAAAGGGAATATGATGCCGAAGCATGGTTTCTTGGGCTCAAGAGATATTTTTAGTTGCATAACTATTCATCCAACCTGGAAGCCACAATTTCCACCTACCATTTACACGGGAAAGCTGCAATGTGGTGGGACCAACTGAAGCAAGTGGAGCACATTAATGCGAGTAGGATCACTTGGAAGCAGTTCAAGAAGTACTTCCAGAAGGAGTACCTATCAAAACATTTCTATGACAAGAAAATGCAGGAGTTATTTGAACTCAGATTGGGAAGCATGACTATGGAAGAATACGAAAAGAATTTATTGGGATTGTTAAAATATGTCAGGTTCATTGGTGATGAGAAGGTGAAAATATATAGATTTCTAAGTGGACTGCTAGCCTTTTATAAGGAAAAGATCAAGTATAATGAACCCAAGACCTTGACTGAGGCCTTTAGGAAGGATAAATACATGTATGAGAAAGGTCGGGGAAGAGAATCCCTGCAGAAATCTTGGAAGGACATGAAGATGAAGAAGTCTGATCAAAGGAGGAAAGGATTCAAACCTCCCTTCAATAGGAATGAGCCTAATAGGAATCATCAAGATCAATATGCTAAGGGGGATTCCAAGAAGGAAGATTCCTTGGGAAAAAGATGAATACCACCAATCCAATGTTGGGGATGCAAGGAAGATCACTTGTACAAGGATTGCCCACACAGAAAGGACTGAGTGAAGACTGTGCACAACATCCAAGAGACTACAAAATTCAAAGATATGGGAAGAATCTACGCGGATTTAAATGATCGACAAGCAGAGTACCAGTCCAATATGATCGAGGTGGAAGGTAAGATCATAGATCAACCAGTTTCTATTTTGATTGATTCAGGAGAAAGTCATTGCTACATTGATCCTAAGATAGTGGATAGATTTCCTTTGGAGAAAAGTAAACTTGGAAAAGCAAGTTTGGTTCAGTTAGCCACTGGAACCAAAACAAGAATCCATGATATGGTCATAAGTTGTTCCATAAGTCTTAATGGCGTGAATACTAGTATGGATCTAAATATCATACCATTGGGGTCTTATGATATTCTGATTGGAATGGATTGGTTGGAAAAACATCATGATGTCAGTTTGTCATAACAAGACATTTACATGTCTTGATGGAAATGGAAAACAGAGCACTGTGAAAGGAGTTCCAAGACCCATCTCTATAAGGGAGTTTTCAGCCTTACAACTGAAAAGATGTTTTAGGAAAGGATGTCAACTATATGAATCTCATGTGGAAGATCTAGATAATACAAAGGGGCCAACCTTGAAGATTTCTCGATGCTATGGGAATTTGAATATGTATTCCAAGAAATACCAGGATTTCCACCAAGGAGGGACATAGATTTCTCAATTGATTTAGTGCTAGGAGTTGCCTCGGTGTCCAAAACACCTTATAGAATGAGCACACCGGAGTTAAAAGAATTACAAATGCAGTTGGAGGGATTGTTGAATAAAGGGTACATACATCCAAGTGTTTCACCTTGGGGAGCACCAATACTTTTTGTCAAAAAGAAGGATGGAACCTTGAGGTTCTGTATTGACTTCCGACAACTGAACAAGTACACTATAAATAACAAGTATCCTCTACCCTGAATTGATGACCTCTTTGATCAACTAAGAGGAGAAAATATATTTTCAAATATTGACCTGAGGGCAGGATACCATCAGGTAAGAATCAAGGAAGAAGACATTCATAAGACAACCTTTAGGACCAGGTATGGGCATTATGAATTTGTAGTGGTGCCATTTGGACTGACCAATTCACCAGCTTTCTTCATGTGCTTAATGAATGTCATATTCATAAATTATTTGGATAAGTTTGTCATAGTATTATTGGATGACATACTTATCTATTCCAAGTCTGAAGAGGAGCATGAACATCACTTAAGACTGGTATTGCAAGTACTAAGAGAACATTAGTTGTATGCCAAGTTGAGTAAGTGTTATTTTTATCAAAAGAAGACCCATTACTTGGGATGCATTATTTCAGAGCATGGCATATCAGTAGATCCAGAGAAGATCGAAGCCATTAGAGGATGGCCAAAACCCAGTAATGTGTCAGACATTAGATATTTTATGGGATTAACTAACTACTATAGAAGGTTCATAGTAGGGTTCTCTAAGATTTCTGATTCCATCACTTCCTTGCAAAAGAAGGGATCTAAATTTGAATGGACACTCAAGTGTGAAAAGGATTTTAATCCGTTGAAGGAATTACTTACTGGTACACCTGTGTTAAATATTGTTGACCCAAATGAAAGTTTTGTGGTATGTACAACTACATGTAAGGAAGGACTTGGGGGAGTCCTCACACAAAATGGACATGTCATTGGATATGAGTCCAGAAATATTAAGGAACATGAGAAGAACTATGCCACCCATGACTTGGAACTTGCTGCCATTGTCCATGCCTTGAGGATGTGGAGGAATTATCTCATGGAGAAGAAATTCAAATTAAGGACATACCACATCAGCCTGAAGTATCTTTTTGAACAACCGACCTTGAATGCCAGGCAAACAACATGGCTAGAATTTTTAAGTGAATATGACTTTGATATCAAGCATATCAAAGGAAAGGAGAATAAAGTTGTTGATGCGCTTAGTAGAAGAATGCATCTCATGCATGCTACTATTGTTAGTATGCATCAGTCAGAATTGAAGAACAAAATTTTATATGGTCTTGTTACAGATTAACATTACCTATAGGTAAAGGAAAACTTACAGCAAGGAAATGTACATCAGAAAATAAAGGAGTATGAGATAAAGGAAGACAAATTACTCATGCATAAAAATAGAATCTATGTTCCTAGTTCCGGAGAACTGAGGAATTTGGTACTAAAGGAAATGCATGATGTTCCTTATGCTGGACATCCTGGTTACTGGAAAATAGTTTCAGCAGTAAGAAGACAGTTCTTTTGGTCAGGAATGACGAAGGATGTTGCTGATTACATCACTCGATGTATGGAATGTCAGAAGGTGAAGGATAAGCATAGGCACCTAGTGGGGTTGCTGCAGCCATTGCCAATCCTAGAGAAGAAATGGGAAGTGATCACCATGGATTTCATCACAGGATTGCCTAGAACAAATAAGAAACATGATTCAATCATGGTGGTGGTTGACAAATTAACAAAGGCTACTCATTTTGTGCCTGTGAAGACAACACATACAATGACTAATATTGCAGAAATTTTCATGAAGGAAATTGTTAGGTTGCATGGGATACCTAGGACAATCTTCTCGGATAGAGATACGAAGTTTACCTCCAATTTCTGGAGGGGATTGGTTAAATTATTTGGCACAAATCTAAACTTTAGCACTGCGTATCATCCACAGACAGATGGGCAAACAGAGAGGGTCAATCGAATAATTGAAGATATGTTGAGGATGTATGTGATTGATAAGCCATCTAAGTGGGAAGATTACTTACACTTGGTTGAGTTTTCATATAATAATGGGTATCAAGCTTCATTAAGAATGAACCCATTTGAAGCCTTGTATGGTAGGAAATGTGGTACTCCAGTAAGATGGGACAACCCAACAAATAGAGTGGTACTTGGGATGGAGTTGCTCAAGGACATGGAAGACCAGGTGGTTAAGATCAAGTAGAATTTAAAGGTAGCTTAGGATAGACAAAAAGTTTATGCAGACAAGAACATGAGAGCTAGAGAATTTAAATTAGGGGAGCATGTACTTTTTAAAGTGAAGTCCAAGAAAATATCTTTGAAATTGGGTAGTTTTACAAAGCTGGAAGCCAGATTCTATGGTCCATTTGAAATATTGGACAAAATAGGAGCAGTTGCATACATGCTTGCATTGCCTACTTCCATGAATGTGCATAATGTATTTCATGTATATTTACTAAAGAAATATGTACATTACCCTAACCATGTTATTGATTGGAATCTGATTCAGGTAGAGACAGAGGGAGACTTTCAAGTTCAACCAGTGCGGGTATTGGAAATAAATGTCAAAATGCTCTGGAATCAAGTTATAGAGCTGGTAAAAGTTCAGTGGACCTACTACGGTCTCGAAGATGCTACCTGGGAGCATGAATATGCCATGCAGGCAGAGTACCCGCAACTTTTTGAATAAATTTGAGATTTTGATCTCTATTTTGTATATGCACTAAGGACAATGCCAAGATAAGGGGGAGGGGATGTAACACCCTGGGTTTCAAACCCCCATTTAAAATAATGTATTGTTACAATGTTGAGAGGCCTGAGTGCCCAAACAATTATTAAAGGGATAGTATGCCCAAGAGATGTAATGTTTTGATCATTATGAATAATAAACACATCACTGGCTACTAGATGAACAAGGACTAGAGTTATAGGAGGCTATAATTCCATAAGAGAGGGGGCTTGAGGGGATACAAGTTTATTCCTATGTTAATTACCCTTTTTTCCTAAGGGAGGGGATCAATTACATGAGCTTCTTGGGGAAGGCCAAGAGGTTCTTGATTCCCCATGAAAATACTTAAACCCATCCCTGGTCTGATTGTGGGGTTGGTCATTGGCTCGTCCACTCCTTCACTCCTGCATTCGTACCATTATTTCCCTCATGCCATTTCATGAAATCACTCACCCATTCATTGATCCATCCCCACCTATGTCTTGGTTGGGTAAAGGGAAAGGAATTATTGAAGATTATCCACGAGATAGTTGGCTGTAATGGTCGCTGGTGAAATCCAGCCATGACTTGGGGCCTGCATGTCTGAGATGCATTGGCCTATGCCATGTTTTTGTCACAACTGCGAGTCTTGAGAGTTCTAGCATTGATATTTTGGACCAACTGTGTTGTAGACCCTGGAAAAAGGAGAAGGATTGTCTGAGGGACTGCGTGGCAGAGAAGGGTGGAGGTCCATTCTCTTGGGTGGTATAGGCTGGGTGGAAGAGAGTTGGGTACTTGGATTGTTGTGGATGCTGGGAAACCTATGAGAGATTGAGAGCTGACTAGTTTGGGAACCCAAGTACACTTTGGAACTGTCCTTTTGGATTCATATCCCTGGCTCAGGGGTGAAACTGTTGTTGAGATTTGGAGTAGTGGTGTCTACGGTTGGGTGGAACATCCTTGGTCTGCAACCAGTTGGTGTCACCTTTTTATAAAGATAAGTGCTCTATGTTGTGATATTATTATCTATGTATGAATGTATTCCATTGTTTATTTTAATTATCATTTAACTAAATCTTAGATTGTGCATGCTTGCTAGATATTGTTGTGCATGTCATTAAATCTTTTATCTTATGCGTCCTTATTAAATAAAGAAGGTACCAATAAGAATACAAAGTCCAAGGGTGTGCTTGAAGGTAGCATACCTCAGCCTATGGGTGGCTGGGGATGTTACAATTTGGTTGTTACAAAAAATCGTTGATAATATCATATAACAACCCTCAAAACATCGCTAAAGTTTTACTTCATTTAGTGGAAGTTTAGCTAGTCATTGCTAGCTTAGTTTCCATCATCTTGTACTTGATTTTGGTGGTTAAATTTTTATCCATTGATATTGTTTATTGCTGATTTATACACTTATATAATTCTGCATTTTTGGGACAACAAGGCTTCTTGCTGAATCCCCATTGGTTAAAGTCTTGGTTGATCATCATTATTCTTGTTCCAGGCATGGATAACATTGTTTTACAGAACACAAACCTTAGAAACCATTCACCCTTCTACAAGACTCTTGTTTAAGTCTTCTTACATATCCAATATTTAACTATAGGGGGAATCACTCATAATCATCTCACTTTACATCTCAATCCCCCTGGGGTCAATGGGATTCCCGCTTTGTGGTGATTTCATCATCACTAAAGCAAGGGGAGTGTCTATCCAAGGTGACAGTGGGTAGGTATGTTGGTTGTGGAGCTTGATTATCTTCCTGATTCATAGGTCTTTGTTTTCAGCCATGTTTATACCCCATGAATATTGTACACCCTCTAAGACTTTACACCCCTTCGAAGGAAAAAATTCCTTGTAAATGTATATTGCAATTTCATAGTCAATATTGATCGTTCATCATTAAGTCATAGATCTAATGGTAGAGATTATGTTAGGGTTTTTTTTTCCCTAGAAGGAAACCCTCTTTTATGAGGGAATTGTATTGAAGCTGTGTATTATTGTGAATATTGTATTCTGAGTGAGGAGACTGTGAGAGAGAGAACAGGAAGTTACAATAGGTGTGTTGTATATTGTATCCCTTCATTTTGCTGGATGATAAAAAGGAAGGACCTGGAAATTTCTCTGGTGGACGTAGCCCACACTGGGTGAACCACATATATCTATGTCTCTATTGTATTGTGTATCTTCTGTGTTTATTTCTGCATTTTTTTTACTTTATTGCTCTGCGATCATGTTTTTCTAACAACTAGTATCAGAGTGAAAGGTAACTCGTATGAAAAGAGGGTTCCTGGTTTGAGTGGGAGAAATGGCGGAAGATGGAAAGTTTAGGGTCAAGAAATTTAACGGGAAAAACTACCAGTTATGGAAGATGCATATGGAATATTATTTATATCAGAAGGATCTATTCCTACCATTGGGTGGAATAGAAAAGAAGCCGACGACCATGAAGGATAAGGAATGGGAGGTTCTTGATAGAAAGGCACTAGGAATGATATGGCTTAGCCTGGCAACACCAATGGCTTTCAATATTTCAAAAGAAAAGACAAAAAAGGAGTTGATGGATGCATTGGATAAACTATATAAAAAATCCTCGACATATAATAAGGTATTTCTAATGAAGCGATTATTTAATATGATGTCAAAATGTGGGTTTGTTGAAGATCATGTAAATGAATTTAATATGGTTACTAATCAGCTAAGTTCTGTAAAAGTGGACTTTGATGATGAGGTCAGGGCTCTTCTAGTCTTGTGCTCATTTCCAAAAAGCTAGAACATCCTAGTCATGTTTGTAAGTAACTTTGTCTTTGGTTCAAACACTCTAAAATTTGATGATATTGTTGGTGTTATCCTTAGCGAGGAAATGTGAAGGAAATGAGACATCAGGTAATGCATTAAACATGGAGAATAGGAGAAGAAAAAATGATAGAGGAAAGGGCTCAAGGAACCATGGGAATTCTAGTAAGGGAAGATCCAAATATAGAATGGGAAAGATAAAGCACTGGAATTGTGGGAAGAAAGGACATCTGAAGAAAGAATGTAGAGATCCAAAGAAACAAAGAGATGGACAACGAGAGAAAAATCAGGAAGCAAATGTAACAGGTGATGTGTTACAAGATGCTTTGATAAGTTTCTGTAGATAATATTTACGAGTCTTGGGTAGTAGATTAAGGGGCTTCATTTCATTCCACGCCCCATAGGAAACATTTTATAGATTATGTTCAAGGTGATTTTGGACATGTTCATTTGGGTGATGATGCACCATGCAAAATTGTTGGAATAGGAAAGGTACAAATAAAGCAAAAGAATGGAAACCAAT
>ML832260.1:11841-28572 GCA_009831015.1 Picea engelmannii | reverse complement strand
AAGACCTGACGCTTGCGGATTTGACTGCCATGGCAATGCCGAGCGACAAACGGACAGAGCCTCGCCGAGGGGATGGATTTCACATGCTGAAGTTGGACGACGAGGCTCCTGGGTGCATAATTGAGGAAGAACTTCCCGAGCAGAACATGGTGCTTTCGACGCCAACTGGTGAAGCGCAGGGCGACGAGCAGCAAGCAGATGAAAGGAATGATGGGCAGGTTGACAGGATGCCCGATGTTCGTGATGACATGCAGGGATTTCTCGGTAGCGAAGAACACCTGTCCTTGGTGTTTGAGCTCCGAGGCCACATGGCCGACCTGGAGCACCGGGCTCTTGTAATGGGGCAGCGCCTGGACGTGCTCTTTGATGCCTACTCGGACGCTCCTGATCGACGCAAATGTCCACTCTGCGCGCAGTCATTCGCCATCCCGGCAGGCGCCACTTGGAAAACCGACGAAGAAGCCAGGTCACCAACAACCTAGGATTTTCATGTTTTATGTTTTTAGCTTTTTGCTACTGCTTTTACTTGTCCTTAGACTTTAGGCACCTGTCCTGGTTTCCTTCGGGCAGGACAGGTGCCAATAGAATATGGTTGTTTTGGACATGTAAAAATGCTGGTTTCCGGTCTTTTCCGGCAACATTCTGATCGACTAAATTCTTGATCATGTATATTCTATTACAGTTTTTGGTTAATATATTATAGCAGGGCCTGCCCTTTTTTATTAAAAAAAAAATATTTAAACAAGATATAATTTCTACACATTATTACTAAAATTAAATAATTTAAAAATATTATAATGTATTCATTTAATCTAAAATAAATATAATTAAAACATGATGAATAAAATGATATAATAAAATACTAAAAAAAATCTTAAAGTCTCATGATATAACATATATGAAAGCATAATCCCAAAACATATTTCTACACATCTATAAATATAACTTATTAAGAAATATATTCTTTTCACCTATACTTACAATAAAATTCATTCATTTCAAAATCAATACATTATTCATATGCATCATAAATTAGGTGGCTATATAAAAAATATACTCATAATCTATTAATTATGTGCTATGTATGTTTACTCCTTATTACTTTATTAATAACAAAATATACCATATTTAAATTAAAAAAAAATTTCTTACTAATTTTTAATAAATTATTTTAATTATAATTAATTTTACTTTTTAATATAATTTAAAAGTTTGCAAATCATTTCAATTTTTGTTTCCCACCCAACTTAATTTATTCATACAAATTTGCTCATCTACACTAGGCACTCTCTACAAACTCTCTACAAATATTGTGGTGATGTATGATTGCAATGTTGATAAATACATGTGATCAAGCATGTATGTCTACTATATCATATTTGGCGTGAGAACATTCTAAAAAACATAACTTTCACTTTGCACATAATGTATTAAACTATTTATTAAATGTGAAATGAAAAAAAAAACACTTTCGACAAATCCATGAAATGATTAAAATGGTTAAACAAATGTATCTTGCATCGTATTAAATTGGCTCTCTCACAACCAAAATAGGTTGATAATGGCAGATTGGATATAAATAATGGTTAAAGTTTAAAGTAAATATATGTTCATATTTGTGAGGGTAACAATAAATTCCTTACCATTTCATATTCACACGTTGGTTATAAATAAAAGTTAAATTTTAATTTTATTTAATTTATATTTTAAAATTTAGATTAATAAATTATGAATTTCAAACTTTTATATAAACAAATTTCAAAATTGGATTATGAAAGTGTAAATATTGTTGTTTAAAAAAGTGAATTTAGAATAATTTTAAATTCAAAAAGTGTAAATGCAGATTTCAAAAGTGTAAATTTCAATTTCAAAAATTACAATTTTTGTTTTGAATTTGTGAATTTGGATTCCAAAAGTGTTACTTTCGATTCAAAATGATTTGTAAACTACCTTAAATATTCTAGTAGACAATTCATCACAAAGGATCTTATAATATTATGAAATATTTTACGATGCACTTTAATACTTTAGATCTTAGATTTATTATTACAAATGTAGTGCTCAAAATTATGGAAATAATTGAAATTAAATTGAAATAAAAAGAAAATGAACACAACATCCACACAAATGAACACAAAACCCAGCTAGAAGGTGAGGCCTATTTTATCCTCTCTTTTCCTCCATTATGAAATGCAAGTACAAATAAATGAGCACTCACTATGGAGTTCCCATAGACACTATGGCTTGAATGACTACTACAAAATATTATATCTCCTTTGTTGTGCTTCAATATCCCACTCTTAATACTTTGATAAACTATGGAACAATAAGAATACCAAAAGAATGAAACCCTTTCCTTTCTTGGTGACCTAGTATTTAACATAACCTCATAGATGTCTAGGTTTAGGGTTTTTTCATGCCTAAAACCTCAATTAATGTTAGGCATTTAGAACTTATAAAATATTCTTAAAATTCCACACATGACTAGCCCCAGATCTGTCAGTAACGGGAATGATCTACCATCCACCTAGTAACAAGGTTGTTAATAGCATAGGTCAACTTGCATGCGGCATAACTTCCACATATTAACTCTAATTGAGGTGATTTTTGCATGGTTGCAAATATTACAATGTGTAGAACAATGTCAAGGGGGTGGGAGCTTAACTTATAAGGGTTTGACCCCAAACAGTGCTATTTGATGCTTCAAACTAGCTCTAAAATTTTCTAGATGCCAAATCACCAAATTGGGATCTTCCCCTAAAATGGACATTATAAGCCAGTTCTTCCATTTTTTTCATCCAAGAAAGTATCAAGATAGATGACAAATTATATAATGATCCATTCTCGATCACACGTCCCCATTTCATGAGGCTTTTGGTCCCTAAAATATGTTATTTAATGAGGTGAGGAAATTCTTCCTCTACCTTCTCCTTGGAGTACCATTTGGCCTTTCTCGGAAGTTTCCCTTTCAACCTTATTTTCCAAATTTCATGCTACCCTTGTTGAGTAGTTCTGGAATTATTCTGCAAAATTGTATTTTCTAGCAACTGTTCCTAAGCTTGTGGTGCTAACTTCTTTATGGTAGGTAGGACCTACTTCTTAGTTTCTTGACCCAATATGGAAGGCTCGTAGAGTTTTATATTTTCAACATTCAACACTAATCAAATATGCATATATGGGGGTATACTGAGTTTATAGGAATTATCACCCACCTTCTCGAATACTTAAAAAGGACAATACCACATAGCCTTTCTTTGTTCAAATGCAACCATACTCCTTCTCCAACCTTAAATGTTTTATCCATTGTATGTTGATCATGGAAGGCCTTGCACTCTTCCTGCAACTTCTTCAATGTCTCATGTACTTGCAAATGGATCTCCTGTGATGTCTTCCATCACTGATCCCTAGTATCCATATACAACATCCAAGGGAGATGGTGGTAAATGCCTAAAATAAGTTTCAAAATAGAGCTTACTAGTACAATTGTGCACTACTTTGTTATAAGAATACTGAATATAAATAAAATTTCCATCTTATATCTTTGTATGCTTCTGGTTATAACCCCTCAAGGTATGAACTAGTGTCCTATTGGCTACTTTTGTCTTCCCATCTGTTTATCGATGGAAAGTTGTATATTTATTCAACTTAGTGTTTTCCCTATCCCAAAGTGTAGTCGAAAAGGAACTAAGAAATTTGGTATCCCTTTTTTGAGATGATTCTCCTTAGTATCCCAAAGTGTACCTAAACCTTTTTGAAGAACATGTATTTTGCTTCTTGTCCTTTGATGGTCTTTTTACAAGGTATAAGAATGACCATATTGTTGACCCCGTCAAATACTAGAACCAAATACTCATGTTTATAATTGATTGTTGAAAACCACCCACAAAATCCATGGAGATGTTATCCGAGGGTTGAATGGGTATAGGTAAGGGATGGTATAGATCTTTCTTTCTATTAATAGTATTTATAGTACAACAAATTATGCCTCCCTTAATAAACATAATTGCTTCTTCTTGCATTATGTGCAAATACATTATACCTTTGTCAGTTTGAAATAATCTTCCCAACACAAAAGTGTCATGCAATCTTTGAGGTGGGAGCCTCTCTAATAAGATACAATGTTTCACCTTTAGGAACACAAATCCTATCCAGATTGTAGAGAAATCTATTCTTGTAAGGTACCATGTGTAATATATTATGCAAAAACAAGAATATTTAGCAATTATCAAGAGAAAAACAAAATATTGAGAGAGGAATAGCAGAAATAATACCATTATTCAAAGAAAGAAATGTTGACTTTTATCTTCGAGGGGGAAACCTCCAACATAGCAGAGCTCTATTACATTACATTCTCAAGACAAGATTTCTCATACCTCCTACTCTTATTTATACTAATTCTATCTTCTAAAGGACATTCTAGAGGAAGATCTTTCTAGAAGCAGAAGCTTCTATTAGGTATTTGTACATTGACTTCTTCACATTTATTTAATAGGCCTTATTAAGTAATTTCGACCTTTATTACATGGAAAATATATCATGCTAACTAATGACAAACTAAGAGGGGTTAGGGTTGGATCCTAATATGCCATCCTCCTGCAAAAACAACCTTGTCCTCAAGGATGAAGATGTGGAAATTATTGCAGTATGGTCGTTGGTTCCCAAGTTGCATCCTTTGGAGACATGTCCTTCCACTTGATCAACACTTCTTTGATAGTCTGGCCATGAAAGTGACGCTTGCACATGTTGAGGACATATTCTGGTTGTATTTAAATGGAGCCTTCTTCATCTAACTTAGGAAGGATGGTTTGAACCCTATAATTTTGATCCACCACTTTATTCAAATGGGAAACATGGAACACCACATGTATTTTGGAGGTAGATGGAAGTGTCAGTTTGTAGGAAACTTGACCAATATGTTTGATAATCTGATAGGGGTCATAAATTTGGGTACCAACTTATGGTGGCCATGGGATTTGAGTGAGGTTTTCTTTTAAGGTTGGTGTCATAGAAACACCCAATCACCTTCTTGGAAAACTATTTTGGAACGTTGTTGGTTAGCCTGTTGCTTCATATGATTTTGGGCCATTTGGAGGTTATCCTTCAAAGCCGCGAGGGTATCTACTCTAACTTGCAACAACTTATCAGTAGCCTAGACCTTTGATGTGCCTGGAAGATATGAAGTTACTATAGGTGGTTATTGGCCATACACCGTTTCATATGGTGTCATTTTGGTTGTTGTATGATAGGAAGTGGTGTACCACCATTCTTCTAATGGTAACCATTTCACCCATTGATGTTGTTTGTCCGATGAAAAACAAAACAAGTAGGTTTCCAAACATTTATTGACAACTTCTATCCTGCCATCCATATGGGGGTGGTATATTCTGCTCATGTTCAATTATGTGCCTTGTAATTTAAACAATTCTTTCCAAAATGTGTTGGTGAAGTTGGGTTACGACCAGACACAATGGATGTTGGCATGCCATGCAGTTTGAAAATTTGATCAATGAAAACTTGGTCTACTATAGTGGGCATAAAAGGGTGTCGTAAGGCACATAAATGTGAATACTTTGAGAGGTGATCTACCACAACCATGATGACTGACTTGTTGCCTACTTTTGGAAGGCCCACGATAAATTCCATGGAGATGTCAGTCCAAATAGATGTTGGAATGGGAAACAACTATGGGGCTCTTGGGGTCTTGACAATTTAACCTTTATTGCATTGACAAATATAACATTCAATGAAAAATATAAGGATGTCCTTCTTCATTCCTTCCCAGAAAAAAGAACGACGAGAATGAGCATATGTATTTTGGAATCCTGAGTGACCCGCAATAGAAGATGAATGCAACTCATTTAATATCGTAGGCTTGAGTGCTGAACTCAGAGACAAAACCAAGTGCTCCTTATACCAGAGGATATTGTATTTCCAAGTGTAGTTGGTGGGCGGGTTAGGGTCTTCCTAAAGTCGTTGAATTACCTATGATATAGTTGGGTGGGTTAGCCACTCTTGTCGAAATTCCTCAATCCAATTAGGAACTAGTAATGATAAGGCAAAGAGGGAACCTTCATCCTCATATTGTCTTGACAATGCATCTACCACTACATTGTCTTTTCCTTTTTTTATAAATGATCTTATAACCATAGACCATCATTTTGGTCAGACACTTGTTTTGTTCTAAGGATGATAACCTATGCTCTAGGAAAAACTTTAGACTATGGTGATATGTTTTGATTTGAAAACGAATTCCCAATAGATATGGTCGCTAAGTGTGCAGAGCATGAAGAATGACCATCATTTACTTTTCATATGTAGATTTTCCCAAATTGTGACCACTCAAATCCTGGCTAGTGAAAGCAAGGGATCTACCTTCTTCTGTCAGAACTACACCAATACTAGTGCCTGAAGCATCAGACACCACAACAAAATGTTTTTTGAAATTAGGGGTTGCTAAGACAAGGGTAGTGTACATGGCCTACTTTAAATTTGTGAAGGCCCGCTCTTTTGTCAGTGTCCAATGAAATGCATTCTTGTTAAGAAGTTTCAACAATGTCTTGGAAAGTTTTCCATAATGTTGGACAAATTTCCTGTAATATCCTCTAAGTCCCAAGAAACCGTGAAGGCATTTCAAGGCCGTTGGTCTTGACCAATCCTGCATCGGTTGAATCTTTTTGAAATCCATGTTTACCCCTCACGACCCACAATGTGTCCCAAGTATTCGACTTCACTCACCCCCAAAAGAACACTTGGTTTTTTTGACAAACCATTGATTGTCCTCTAACCATTGGAGTACTTTGTTCAAAATCAAGTTGCATGAATCTATCCACGAGATACAATACGACGAAATAGATCAAAGTTAAGTATATTTAATTTTTAAAAATATGTTAATACAAAAATGTTTCCTATGTATTTTCTTCAAAATTCAAAATTCTATTGCCATGAAATCGCAACATTAACTAAAGATCCATTGGGTTGCCACCGTGTCTAGAACGTAGCTCACAAACATAGCATGAACCGAGTCACAATTGATTTCAATCATTGTAGTGTTGAGTTCGAACTGTGCTTTACTTATGGATCTATTCAACATTTCCTATAAAAAAATTGTACGTACGTAAATATTTGTTAGACATGAGACAACTTGTATCAGGAGTCGTTGGGGCTTGACGACAGATGTATCTGGAATCATAATACCCCCTTCTAATAAAGTGTATGTGGAAATAGGATCACGACACGTTATTTAATGGGTATGTGTATTATGTGATCACATAAAACCTCGGATACACATTTCAAATCCACCTTTGGCCTCTGGCCTCTGAGTGCCTTATTGACCCCCTTCTAATCTATACTCTCTTCCATAGTAATATAAATTCATTTCAATCAAAATCTCTATAAATTTATAGAGATTAAAAAACAATTAAAATGTAAATATTAAAATGGATTTAAATTGTTTTAAATATATAGTGAGTTAAAACTTAATATTATAGATATATAGATAGATAATAAAAATACAAAAATATAATTGATACTCTATATAATTACTTTCATTTTTTTAATAATTGATATGATTTGTATTTTATATATATTTATATATATATATATATATATATATATATATATATATATATATATATATATAAGTCTCCATTAAGAGCATGGCTATGACTAAATACCTAATGTATAAGAACAAGTTAAACAACATGGAAGACAAGATGTTACCTAAAATTGCTTCAAAATCAAGTCATAACCACCATCGATTCAAGCTAGGATGGCATAAAGACACCAAGTCAGGTCTTGGGGAATCATGGAAGAAACCATTTTGCAAAATAAAGATACTATTAAAAAAAAAGTCAAATCAAAATTTAAGGATAAAATGTGGTGTGATAAAGAGTTAGAGGAAAAAACAAAATTAAGGTATTAGAAAGATGTAATCAACCCTAATCTCGAAGATCAAAATTATCTACTTGTTTTTCCAAGTGTAAAGAAAAAAAAAGCATTGCTAAAATAAGAACAAATTCTCACGAGCTCCATAGTGAAACTGGGCCTTGGTCAATTCCTAAAATGCCATGGGATGAAAGAGTGCGTCACCTTTGTGACACTAAGAATGTTGAAGATGAAAATAACCTTCTCTTAGATTGTCCAGCCTATACCCATATTAGATCTCATTTTCAAAATATTTATCACACTACCAACCTTCCTAACCTCTTAACTCAACAAAAGTATGGTGATCTTGGAAAGTTTCTCTTAATGTTTTTCGAGCACAGAAACAAAATTCTAAAAAATCACAAGTAATCACTTACCCTATATATATATATATATATATATATAACTTTAAAGTATATTTAAGTTGCCATATACTTAGTACACAATGTAAATATTTTTAAATAGTGTTTTAGTATTACAATTCATTACCATCTAATCTACACCTATTAGTTAATATTCTTTATATATAAAAATATTGTGAATAATTATAATTTTATTATTTTACTATTTATTATTTTATATTTTTATTTTTAATATATTATATTGAATAATTATATTAACATGAATGTTATGAATGAGTATTACTATCAATATTAAATTGTAAAATAATTCATAATTAATATATAATCTACACCTATTAGTTAATATTCTTTATATATAAAAATATTGTGAATAATTATAATTTTATTATTTTACTATTTATTATTTTATATTTATATTTTTAATATATTATATTGAATAATTATATTAACATGAATGTTATGAATGCGTATTACTATCAATATTAAATTGTAAAATAATTCATAATTAATATATAATTGGTTTATTTGTTTTATTGTAAAATGAATGGTAACTCTTAATTCTTTTGAAAAATAGGTACACATACTTTAATATTATCTTTTACAAAGGATTTAACAAACTTTTTCATCATGTAGCCTTCAAAATTAAGAACACACCTCTTATACTAGGAAGTATTAGTGTATGAGAAAATTAAATTTAGGGTATAAAATATAGGGATTGATGTTGTTAAAATAATAGTAATGAAAATCAGTTTTAAAAAGGATATATATATCATTACTAAAATTAAATGATTTTAAAATATTATAATATATTAAAATTAAATAATTTAAAAATATTTTAATACACTAATAAAGTATTTTCTAAATTTCATTTAAATTAAAATAAATATAATTAAAATTGATATATAAAATAAAATTGATGTATAAAATGATATAATAAAATATTAAAAAAAATCTCAAGATATAATATATATGAAAACATAATCTCAAAACATATTTTTACACATCTATAAAATATAACTTATTAAGAGATATATTTTTACAAATCAATATAATAATAATAATAATAATAATAATAATAATAATAATAATAATAATCTATTTTTAAGGTCACAACTAAGTCAACACACCAAATTGGTGTATGAGACCTCCTTGTTTGTGGGACAAGGGACCCCCTTCTGTCCAATTATTTGATTGGTAAAGTCTAAGAAGGTATACATACCCTACTCCCTCTGGATTTGAACCTGTAACCTTTTAAGAAGAAACATATATTATTCATATACATCACACATCAGGTGGTATATGCAAATTTAATTTTCATAATCTATTAATTATGTGTTATGCATGTTTATTCCTCATTAATATATTAATAATAAAATATACCATAATTAAATTAAAAGATTCATAATCTATTAATTATGTGTTATGTATGTTTAATTCTTATTACTGTATTAATAACAAAATATACCATAATTAAATTAAGATTTTTTTTTATTATTTTTTAATAAATTAATTTAATTATAATTAATTTTACTCTTTCATATAATTTAAAATTTTAAAAATCATTTCAATTTTTGTTTCCCACCAAACTTAATTTATTCATACAAATTTGCCCACATACACTAGGCACATAAATTCTCTCTACAAATATTGTGGCGATGTATGACTGCAATGTTGATAAATACAAGTGGTCAAGAACGTATGTCTACTCTATCATATTTGGCGTGAGAACATCATAAAGAACACAATTTTTACTTTGCGTATAATTTATTAAACTATTTAATAATTGTAAAATAAAAAAATAAAAATAAAAACACTTTCGATAGATCCATGAAATCGTCAAAATGGTTAAACAAATGTATCTTGCATCGTATTAAATTGGCTCTCTCACAACGAAAATAGGTTGATAATGGCAGATGGGATATATGTTCATATTTGTGAGAGGGAACAATAAATTCGTTACCATTTTATATTCACACGTTGGTTATAAATAAAAGTTAAATTTTAAAGCTTATTAAATTTATTTTACAATTTAGATTAATAAATTATGAATCAAATTTCAAAATTAGATTATGAAAGTATAAATATTGTTGTTTAAAAGAGTGAATTTTGAATAACTTCAAATCTAAAAAGTGTCTAAAAAGTGTGAATGTAGATTACAAAAGTGTAAATTTCAATTTCAAAAGTTACAATTTTTTGTTTTGAAATTATGAATTTGGATCCAAAAGTGTCAATTTCAATTCAAAATGATTTGTAAATTACCTTCTATATTCTAGTAGAACAATTCATCACAATGGATCTTATAATACTATGAAATATTTTACTATGAACTTTAATACTTTAGATCTTAGATTTATTATTACAAATGTAGTGCTCAAAATTATGGAAATAATTGAAATTAAATTGAAATAAACAAGAAAATGAACACAACATCCACACAAATGAACACAACATCCACACAAATGAACACAACATGTGACATGGGAAACCCAATACAAGAGAAACCCAACTAGAAGGTGAGGCCTATTTTCTCCTCTCCTTTCCTCTATTATGAAATGAAAGTACAAATAAATGAGCACTCACTATGGAGTTCCCATAGACACTATGGCTTGAATGACTACTACAAAATATTCTATCTCCTTTGGTGTTCTTCAATATCCCACTCTTAATACTTTGCTAAACTATGTAACAATGAGAATACCAAAAGAATGGAACCCTTTCCTTTTTTGGTGACCTAGTATTTAACATAACCTCGTAGATGTCTAGGGTTAGGGTTTTTGCATGACTAAAACCTCAATTAATGTTAGGCATTTAGACCTTATAAAATATTCTTAAAATTCCACACATGACTACCCCCAGATATCTCAGTAACGAGGGATGATCTTGCATCCACTTAGTAACAAGGTTGTTAATAGCATAGGTAAACTTGCAACATGCATAACTTCCACATATTAACTCTAATTGAGGTGATTTTTTCATCGTTGGAAATATTACGATGTGTAGAACAATGTCAAGGGAGTGGGAGCTTAACTTACAAGGGTGTGACCCCAAAGCGTGTTATTTGATGCTTCAAACTAGCTCTAAAAGTTTCTAGATACCAAATCACCAAATTGGGATCTTCCCCTAAAATGGACATTATAAGCCAATTCTTCCATTTTTTTCATCCAAGAAAGTATCAAGATATATGAGAAATTATATAATGATCCATTCTCGATCACACGTCCCCATTTAAGGAGGATTTTGGTCCCCAAAAGATTTTATTTAATGAAGTGATGAAAATTTTCCTCTACCATCTCCTTGGAGTACCATTTGGCCTTTCTTGGAGGTTTCCCTTTCAACCTTATTTTTCAATGTTCATGCTACCCCTGTCTAGTAGTTCTAGACTTATTCTACAAAATTTTATTTTCAAGCAAGCTTATGGTACTAACTTCTTTATGGTAGGTAGGACCCACTCCTTAGTTTCTTGACCCAATATGGAAGGCTCGTAGAGTTTTATCTTTTCCACATTCAATACTAATCAAATATGCATATATATCACCAACCTTCTCAAATACTTAAAAAGGACAATACCACATAGCCTTTCTTTGTTCAAATGCAACCATACTCCTTCTCCAACCTTAAATGTTTTATCCATTGTATGTTGATCATGTAAGGCCTTGCACTCTTCCTGCAACTTCTTCAATGTCTTTTGTACTTGCAAATGGATCTCTTGTAATGTCTTCCATCACTCCTCCTTAGTATCCATATACAACATCCAAGGGTGATGGTGGTAAATACCTAAAATAAATTTCAAAATAGAACTTACTAGTAGAAGTGTGCACTACTTTGTTATAAGAGTGTTGAATATAAATAAAATTTTCATCCTATATCTTTGGATGCTTCTGGTTATAACCCCTCAAAGTATGAACTAGTGTCCTATTGACTACTTTTGTTTGCCCATCTATTTATCGATGGAAATTTGTATATTTATTCAACTTAGTGTTTTCCCTATCCCAAAGTGTAGTCGAAAAGGAACTAAGAAATTTGGTATCCCTTTTTTGAGATGATGCTCCTTAGTATCCCAAAGTGTACCTAGACCTTTTTGAAGAAAATGTATGATGCTTCTTGTTCTTTGATGGTATTTTTACAAGGTATAAGAATGACCATCTTGTTGAACTTGTCAAATACTAGAACCAAATACTGATGATCCTTTTTTGGTCGTTGAAAGCCACCCACAAAATCCATGGAGATGTTATCCCAAGGTCTAGTGGGTATAGGTAAGCGATGGTATAGAACTTTATTTCTATTAATATTCTTTATAGTACAACAAATTATGCCTCCTCTAATAAACATAATTGCTTCTTCTTGCATTACGTGCCAATACATGTATACCTTTGTAAGTTGGAAACTATCTTCCCAACACAAAAGTGTCTTGCAATCTTGGAGGTGTGATCCTCTCTAATAAAATATAATATTTCACCTTTGGGAACACAAATCCTATCTATATTGTAGATAAATCCATTATTGTAAGGTACCATGTGTAATATATTATGCAAAAACAAGAAAATTTAGCAATTATGAAAGTAACAACAAAATATTGAGAGAGCAATACCAAAAATAATACCATTATTCAAAGAAAGCAATGTTCACTTGTCTCTTCGAGGGGGAAACCTCCAATAGAGAAGAGCTCTATTGAAATACTTTCTCAAGACAATATTCCTCATACCTCCTACTCTTATTTATACTAATTCTACCTTCTAAAGAGCATTCTAGAGGAAGATCTTTCTATAAGCGGAAGATTCTATTAGGTATTCTTACATTGACTTTTTTACATTTATTTAATAGGCCTTATTAAGTAATGTCAACCATTATTACATGGAAAATATATCATGCTAACTAAGAGGGTTAGGGTTGGATCCTAACATGCCATCCTCCTACAAAAAAAACCTTGTACTCAAGGTTGAAGATGTGGAAACTATTACAGTATGACTGTTGGTTCCCAAGTTGCATCTTCTAGAGACGTGTCCTTCCAGTTGATCAACACTTATTTGATAGTTAGTCCATGCAAGTGATGCTCGGGCACGTTGAGGATGGATTCTGGTTGTAGCCAAGTGGATCCTTATTCATCTAACTTAGGCAGGATGGTTTGAACCCTACAATTTTGACCCACCATTTCTTCAAACGGGAAACATGGAACACCAGATGTATTTTGGAGGTAGATGGAAGTGTCAGTTTGTAGGAAACTTGACCAATATGTTTGATAATCTGATAGGGGCTATAAATTTGGGTACCAACTTGTGGTGGCCATGGGATTTGAGCGAGGTTTTCTTGTAAGATTGGTGTCAAAGAAACATCTAATCACTTTCTTGGAAAACCATTTCGGAACGTTGTTGGTTATCCTGTTGCTTCATATGATTTTGGGCCATGTGGAGGTTATCCTTCAAATCTGTGAGGGTAGCTTCTCTAACATGCAACAACTTATCAATATCCTAGACCTTTGATGTTCCTAGAATATATGAAGTTATTATAGGTGGTTTTTGGCCATACACCATTTCATATGGTGTCATTTTCGTTGTTGTTTGATAGGAAGTGTTGTACCACCATTCTTCCAATGGTAACCATTACACCCACTGATGTTGTTTTTCCAAGGAAAAACAATACAAGTAGCTTTCGAAACATTTATTGACAACTTATGTTCTTCCATCTATATGGGGGTGGTATATTGTGCTCATGTTCAATTTCATTCCCTATAATTTAAAAAATTCTTTCCAAAATGTGTTGTTGAAAATCGAATCACGATCGGAAACAATGGATGTTGGCATGCCATGTAGTTTGAAAATCTAATTAATGAAAAATTAGGCTACTATAGTGGGCGTAAAAGGGAGTCTTAAGGCACAAAAATGTGCATACTTTGAGAGGTGATCTACCATGACCATGATGACTAACTTTTTTCTGGATTTTGGAAGGCCCATGTCACGTCCTCGGCCACCAACCAGGCTGGAAAACACCACTACTCAGAGTTCACACTTAACTTCAATACCAAACTATAACCTCCCCGACCAATGCAGATACTGGGTATCACTACCACTACATAATATACACTTATATAATATGCATTTAAGGAATTTAAATCACTTAACACAGAGTAAACACAGAATTACTACTGCCAGTTCAGATTCAAGTAAGATTAACAGTAAATCCACATGCAATGAAATACATGATAATCATTCAAGCATCACAGACATGCATAACATGTAAATTAAGCACATACTGATACTTATTTTTTCAACTGGAGTAACACCACCAACTACGTGCAGACCTTCCATGAACCTCCCAGCCATAAACCACGCTGCTCATCACTCTCAGTAGTAGGTCACCCCTGAGGTGGGACTAAGATCCACCAAGGGCAAGGGAATCCTAGGCTAGCCAAATTCAATAAGGAATACACACAGTTCATGAGGAAGGATTCTCTCCCAGGATCCACTTCCATCCACTACTCACATACTCTCGTTCTCCACATGCTTGTCCCACCCCAGGAGTATACACCTTCACTATCACACAGTCCCTCAAATGCTTCATAGTGCTTCAGCAACAGGCCGGACCAGAATTCTCATAGCTCTGTAGAAACTACAGGAATCCCTCCAGGAGATCTTACTTCCTCAACACTCTCTCACCTGGAGAAAGTTTCTCACATGCCTAACCACCTGCCTCTTCGACCATAACCACCTCTCTCACCTGGAGAGAGTGTTGTTCACATGCCTGACAACCTACTTCTTCAACCAGCTCCAACACAGCGAGGACACGCACAACGAACGCACAACGACAGCGAGACACACTAAGACACAACATGGTTCAAGCCATCTCTAAGATGTGTCGGTCTTCACTATAAAACAACACAGGTCTGCTTCACGGTTGAACTATGTGGCCACAACAACCCACAATTACAACACCACATGTCTTAGAAAAATACAGGATACTCGAAACTCCTAGAGACACAGATCAGTCTATCGGTTTTCCCACAGATTTTAGTGTGCTTGACCAGGAAACAATGCAGATGTAGACGTAGAGGAAAAACAGGTTCAGACGCCCGAGATCCTAGCGAACTCAGGCGCAGGATGACAGAATGGGAAGCCCACCCCCAACATGGATGACTTATTCCACTTTAACTGCATGCACCCAGGTTGATACTTGTCTTCCTCCAATCGCATGCACTCCACTTAGCATATGTTCATTTCTAGGAACTTATGACAACATTTGGTCAATTGACCACCTTAGCCTTTTAGAAAATAATAATAAATTTGTGTCCCCTTTAGAGGTAATCCCCCTAGCTTATCCCCTAGGACCACACACTTAGCCAACCTTATGGAAGCTTAGTCCCCCATCACTCTTTCTTCGTGGTCGGTCTACACGCAATGATGTTTCTATATTAACAAAGTGCATAAATACATGTACAAAATAGGCTCTTGGCCTTTAACACCTAGGCTCTTCGACCTACTTACACATAAGCTTACCATCTTACAATTTCTCGGCTCACTACCATACAAAACATGTTTATACTACATAAATATAATTGGGTCTCGTCCTTGGGGTATTACAATCCCCTCCCCTTATTTTTGCACTATCCTCAGTGCAACTTACTTACACAACATCGACAATATTTCCAAAATATTAAAACATATGTGGGTATTCTACCCGCATAGCATCCTCATGCTCCCATGTCGTGTCCTCAGGACCGTACCAGATCCACTGGAACTTTACAATTGCTATGGATCGATTTCAGAGATGCTTTCTTTTCCGGTCAAATATTTGCACCTGATGCACTTGCAAGGCGTCTTCTTTCTCCACCTGAATCACATTCCAATCGATTACATGATTAGCATTAGGTATATATTCCTTAAGAAATGAAACATGAAACACATGATGTACAATCATGGATGCAGGTAATGTAAGCATATATGCAATGTATACATATGTATATACAGGAAATTCTAATAACATTATAACCTGTATACAATATACACAACATACATTAAATAGAGAATTGTACTTATCTTTTGATTCAGAAGACCTTCCATATCAACATGGTCTAGGCCACGGTACCAAACCTCAACAACACTCCGACCATCAAAACCTCAACAACACTCCAACCCACGGTCTCTCATTCCCCACATACTTTTCCCACACCAGGAGTGTACACCTTCACTGTCACATAGTCCATCGACTGTTACACCTCCCTTTCCTTGGGATTTCAGCAACAGGTCGGACCTGAAGTCTTAGAGCACCGTGGCTCGAGGAGTTCCAACTCCCCTCAGAGCTCTCTAATCAACATATTCCCGACCAACTCTTTGTAGTCAATATTCAAAATTTTATCAACATCATCGCATCTGCATCACCCACATGCAGTTATCATGAGAAAACATAAAATAATTCATTTAGGAACTCCAACTTAGTTCAAAAAGGAATTCAAATT
>ML832260.1:0-11023 GCA_009831015.1 Picea engelmannii | reverse complement strand
CTTCCTATTGTCTTCCCAATTAATTGGATGCCTTCCTTTTCGACCCGAACACTAAACCAAGAATATAATTTTGTGGTGTTCATTAGTGTTAGAAAAAAGGTTGCAGTCCAAGTTTTATTTAAAGTTAGGAAGATCTTAGTACCCGTGTGGCTCAGAACATTTCCATATCCATACCTTTCCATATCCGACCATGTCCCATTCTCATACATGACTAGCTTACTGACATTCATTCCTATAAAAAGTTCTTATCTTTTAATTCTTTGGTTATTACCCCATAACCAAATTAACATGACATTCTATTGTGTCAGTGTGTGCATTTAGAAGCTAAAAAGATTTGATTTAATACAGGCCTCCAGCCTTTACCACATCTAGTGGTATGCACTCAATAATATAATCATGTGATTTTATATAATAACTCTAGTTGAAGAAATTCTTACCTAAATTTTCTTTCAGCAATTATGCAAAAAGAGTAATAAAAACTCATACTTGCATGACTGTTGTTAATAAATTTTATACTATTTGAATGTCTGATGGTAGTAGAAGTGACGCAACCCCCCCCTACCTCAGCAGGGGTCTACTGACCTCTTGGTCTCGAATCTTCACAAAAATGAGCTGGATTAGCTCTTTCGGGTCCCTGCTGGAACCTCCATGAAATAAATCCACAGGTCCTTATGTGAAACTCCTCCCGCGCGAACAAGCACCAGGCGCAGGCTTCCTCCCCATGACCACTGCCTGTGACCACGTGCCTAACCAAAGGGTGCTTCATGACTTCATATGTCGGGAAATCACGTGTGATCCAACCCCGACTCTCCAACTCCTAACCTCTCGAACTAGAGCCTAACGCATGCTAGGTCCTTTCCTTTGGATCCCACTGATGTGACCTATGGCTATGACCTGGGGCCAAGCTTCCAAATGCTTCACGACTTTGCATTTCATTATTTTGCATCTCGCGAAGTTTGCTTGTTCATCCTTTCGAAACCCAAACTAGCGAGTTCTTCTCGCCAGATCAACGGTCCACAATCCCCGCAATCTAATAGTCCCGATCTCATTCGTGAATCGAAAATTCACATTTCGCAAAGTTCGACAATGGCTTCCTCCCTTCTCCCAATTCCCAAACTCTCACGATGGATGGTTCCGATGATTTTGAAACTTCGGGACTTCACAAAGTCCACTCTCCTGTGAAACTCCAAAAGAGTAAGGTGTGTTCACCTTACCTGGATCCAACGGCTATTGGTCCATGTGCTCAGATCCTACGATCCAGATCTGATCTTCTCCCATGCATTATTTTGAGTGTCTAGATGTGATATTCTAGGGTCCATATCTCTTCCTCTGCAGTTGATCTGACAATAGTTGTCTCTCCTCCTCTTGAGGTTTGGCGTTCTTCCCAAACTTGAAAGATTTCCAACGTTTCGAAGGTCTCGGCCTTCGATTGTCCTCCTGCAAGCCCTATGACTTTGGGTCTCGACTTCCGCCTTCCCTCCTGTGCTTTTGTCAATGAAACTTGACCTCGGCCCTGTGCACACTTGCACTCTGCGTGAAAACTTGCACTACTCCTCCTGATCTTTCAACTTGCTCAGTCCTTAAGGGACTCGTCCCTTCCATTTCCTTTAAAGGAAAACTTCGTGCCCTCTTGGAAACCTTATGCTCAAAGAACACCTTGTGGAGCATTTTCTACAAAGTGTTCAACAGCTTTGTGAGTATCTTCCTCTGATACTCTTCTCCCTAAACTCGATAAAGAGTTCTCTCTGTGCACACTTGCACTCGCTCGATGCCCGCCCGATAGAGCCCTAGAGAGTTTTCAGTCACTCTATCTCTCTCTAAACTCAACATGGAGCTCTTCCTATGCACTCCTTGCACTTATGTTGATGAAGGTTCAACGGTATCTCTCCTGAGATTATAAGAGGTTAACTTACCTCTGTCAACGCACTCCTTGCGGATAGTGTGCACTCCTTGCACTCGAAAACTCAAAGAAGAGAAACAATTGAAACTTATTCAATACTTTACCAGTTTACGCATTCAAACTAGTTAATCTCTGTACATTCCCATGTCACTTTTGTTGACATCATTACGTCACATCACTTATGTTTTCCAATTGTGGGGGCATGCGGTAGAGGTTTGGAGTAACCTGCCTTTTGTCCCACAATTCTTCTGATGTTGACACGTAACCCCTTGGTGAAACCGTGGTTTGGATTGCAGAACCGACTTGGATAATTAACTTCCGTGCAACTTGGTTCCCCGCAATGCCTTCTGGCCGTTGATCTTGATGTATCGTGACCAACGCCATTGTGGTTCCCCCAACCTTTAACTACGTTACATAACATCGGGCACCACTAACCCTACTCATACAGGATTCCACATGGCGAAAGACTAGCGGATGATACGTGGCCCATTTAGATGGGTGACACAAGTCACGTTCCAATGAAATTTCAAACTTCTACAGGTTCAAAACCCACTGACACGGGGCACACAATCCATGTGTCAACATCAAACCAAGTGACATCATCATGACTCACTACTTCGACTCTTCGAGAGCTTTCTCCCTTTACTACTGCGTTTGACCTTTTAACATTGGCTTGATCCAATGGTCGAGCTCTCCTCCCTAGATCTATGGTGTATATCCACTTTCAGGACTTTAGGGCTTCGACCCTTCTCTTGTTTTTGGCATCAGACTTCACTAAAGTGGAAAAGTCTACAGGGCTTCCTGGTTAACTATTATGCACCATCCCCCAGATCTGATGGTCATAAGGGATTTCCCTTCCTTCTGAATAGATCCTACAACGCAGAATAGACTCTGTTACTCTGTGGATTTCCAAAGGAATTCATGGCTAAATGCCTGGCAACATTACCATATCTGATGGTCGTGAAGGATTCTATTTCTCCTTAACATATCCTAAGGTCCACATTACTCTGCGGCCAAGTACCAATTTTGTCATCGTTTTACGACATCGTTACTCTTCCTAAAATTCATAACACGACCAAGGTAACTTCTTGGTACTCAGGAAGGTTCTAAGGTTCGAAATTGGCCCTTTAGACACAATTTCCTCTTGAAACCTTAGGTCCAATGACCAATTATCCAGCCCATCTAGGTTCGACATTGAAACCTTGGCTATCAACTAGAATCTTGTCTACTTCGACAACAATTCTTTCCGAAAATTTCGCTTCAACTTCCACTAACATGGCCCATCTAGGCTCAATGTTGAAACCTTTGCTCTGATACCAGATTGTAACTTCCTTGGCCACCAACTGGGATGAAAAATGTCACTACTCGGAGTTCACACTTAACTCCGATACTAAACTGTAACCTCTCCAGCCAACACAGAGACCGGGTATTGCTACCATTGCGGAATATAGACTTATATAATATGCATTTAAGCAATTTAAATCACTTAACACAGAGTAAACACATAATTACTGCTACCAATTCACATTCAAGCTATATTAACAGTAAATCCACATGCAACGAAATGCATGATAATCATTCAAGAATCATAGACATGCATAACATATAAATTAATCACAACTGGTACTTATCATTTCAACTGGAGTAACACCACCAACTGCGTGCAGACCTTTTAGGAACCTCCTAGCCATAGACCGCGTTTCTCATCACTCTCAATAGTAGGTCACCCCCGAGATGGGACTAATCTCCACCCAGGGCAAGGCAATCTTGGGCTAGGCAAGGTCAATAAGGAAGACACACAATTCATGAGGAAGGATTCTCTCCCAGGAGCCACTTACGTCCACTTCTCACAGACTCTCATTCCCCACATGCATGTCCCACCCCAGGAGTATACACCTTCATTTTCACACAGTCCCTCAGATGCTTCACCTCCCTTGCCTTGGTCATCAGCAACAGGCTAGACCAGAATTATCAAAGCTCTGTAGCAACTACATGACTCCCTCTAGGAGATCTTACTTCCTCAACACACTCTCTCACCTGCCTCTTCGACCACAACCACCTCTCTCACCTGGAGAGAGTGTTGTTCACAGGCCTGACACCCTGCTTCTTCAACCAGTTCCAGCATAGTTCAGGACAACAACAGTGAGCCACACTAAGACACAACATGGTTCAGGACATATCCAGGATGTGTCGAGCTTCACTATAAAACTACATAGGTCCGCTTCACGATAAAACTGTGTGGCCACAACATCCCAAAGTTATGACACCACACGGCTCAGAAAAATAAAGGATACCCAGACTTCCATGGAGACATGGATCAATCCGTCAGTTTTCCCACGAGTTTCAGGGTGCGTGATCGGGAAGCAATGTAGATGCAGACGCAGAGGAAAAACGGGTTTAGACGCCCAATATCCCAACGAACTCAGGAGGAGGATGATAGAATGGGAATCCCGCCACCAACACAGTTGACTTCTTCCTCTTTAACTACATTGTGCCTAGGTTGACACTTGTCTTCCTACAGTCGCATGCACTCCACTTAGCATACATTCCTTTTCCAGGAACATAGGACAACATTTGGTCAATTGACCACCTTAGCCTTTTAGGAAATAATAATAAATTATTATCCCCTTTAGAGGTAAGCCGCCTAGCTTAGCCCCTAGGCCCACTCACTTAGCCTCCTCCCTTAGCCAACCTTGTGCAAGCTTAGTCCCCCATCACTATTTCTTCTTGGTCGGTCTACATGCAACGATTTTTTTATATTAACAAAGTGCATAATTACATGTACAAAACAGACTCCTGGCCTTTAACATCTAGGATCTATGACCTACTTACACATAAGCTTACCATCTTACAATTGCTTGGCTCACCAGCCTACAAAACATGTTTATAATACATATATATAACTGGGGCTCATCGTTGGTGTATTACATCCCACGATAAATTCCATGGAGATGTGAGTCCAAATAGATGCTAGAATGGGTAACGAATGTGGGGCTCTTGGGGACCTAAAAATTTCACCTTTATTGCGTTGGAAAATATAACATTCGATGAAAAGGATAAGGATGTCCTTCTTCATTCCTTCCCAGAAAAAAGAACGACGAGAACGAGCATATGTATTTTAGAATCCTAAGTGACCAACAATAGAAAATGAATGCAATGCATTTAATATCCTAGGCTTGAGTGCTGAACTCATATACAAAACCAAGCACTCCTTATACCAGAGGATATTGTATTTCCAAGTGTAGCTGGTGGGTGGGTTAGGGTCCTCCTGAAGTCACTAAATTACCTGTGATATAGTTGGGTGGGTTAGCCACTCTTGTCGAAATTCTTCAATCCAATTAGGAACTGGTAATGATAAGGCAAAGAGGGAACCTTCATCCTCATATTTTCTTGAAATGCATCTACCACTACATTGTCTTTGCCTTTTTTATATATGATCTAATAATCATAGCCCATCATTTTGGTCAGACACTTTTTTTGTTCTAGGGATGATAACCTCTAATCTAGGAAAAAATTCAAACTATGGTGATCTGTTTTGATTTGAAAATGACGTCCCAATAGATATGGTCACTAAGTGTGCACGGCATGAAGAATGACCATCATTTACTTCTCATATGTAGATTTTCCCAAATTGAAACCACTGAAATCCTAGCTAGTGAAAGAAATGGGTCTACCTTCTTGTCTTTAAATACTATGTCTATGTCTCCCTCTGTAATACAGTAGCACATGTCCAACAACTTTTTATCGAGATCCTTTTGCACCTGTATCCACATTGTATGTCGTGTGGCTCTGAAATTGGCGATGTCCCCGTACCGCGCAACAACCTTTGTTGTTATTCTCCACATTTGGTTGATGGCTTCCTACATGTCGCGTAGGTATCCTTCAAATACGATCTCGTTCTCCCTCTTATGCTTGGAAACCGACCCAGATTTCAGCAGTAAGTATCTTTCTCCCTGATTTGGTTTGGGTTTGAAACAAAAAGTTACATACCTGGGTTCCCTCCAGCCCATAAAGGCTATTAGCGTTATCAACCATGAATAGTGGAACTCTGTTCCTATATCCTGAGTGTCCTTGCAGTCATCCAGGAATAAGTTCAAAAGATATGGCGCCCAACTAACTATGGTGCCTTATGTGCATTAAGCTACAACTGCAACAACTCCAGCTAGGACTTCCTCCCAGCGTCATTTTCTTAGCAGTGTAAAGGCTAAGATATTTGCGCCCAACTGTGTTGCGGAATCATTGATCCTTTTTATGATGATCCCTCTCATTCCCCTGTCAGTACCACATTTATTCTTCATCTCTTCTTCTAGTGCTTTCTCCCTATCTTTGTCATCCATAAACTATGCGGATCCATACCCTGGGATGGTAATCATGTTATATTCTCAATTAACTCAACATCTGTTAAGACGAGCGTGTCTAGCCATATGTCTCCTCCATGTGTGATTGGTAGCAGTTGTTTGACGCACGTTGTTGGATACTGGCCCCTGCCAAAATGTGGTAAGTCCAACAGACCTGAAATTCTTGTTTTCTCTAACCCTGCTTCCCATTGGAGTGGTCTATGAACCGGTTCTCCAAATCGATCTGTGCCTGTAGTCTCCTTGAATACCCTCTTCGCAAGTTCCGAGAACTTGTATTCATCTGCTACATCGTGGTCTAAGTATTTGAGCTTCCCTATATGACCCAACAGGTCTGGTCCTACTTGTACCCCTTCTGGTATCTGTGGTAGCATGATTTCTGTGGCAAGTTTCTTTCAAGCTGAGCTCGGTACCTGGTGCTTGTCTTTCTTCGGCGGTGGTGGTTGGATCAAAGTTCCAGTGGCTTTCGGTTGTTCTTCTGCATACCAGTCTGGTCGACCTGTGATATCTTTTACCATTCCTTCTGGTGGGTGGTCTAAGATAGTGGTCTGTGACTTGCCCAACTCCACTGTTGCTTCTGGATTCGACGTCGTTCCATTAAATTTTAGAGATGCTTAGGTTCTCTCTGGTTGTAATCCCTTGAGGGTTTTTTATTCTTGGCTCTATGGCTCCTATGCCACTGCTGGCGTATCTACATTCATGCCCTCTAAAGTTGGTTGTTGGATTTCTTCTAGTATTGGTGTGGGTTGTACTGGTATTGTTTTTGGAGATGGGATTTCGTCGACATTGACAATTTTTTACGACTATTGTTCACCCTCTTCTAATGGTCCTCGTGACCTAGTTTTAACCCTTGTTGGTCTAGCACTCTAGCTTTCTTCTGATTTCTTTGGCAGTGCCATGTCGATGAATTTCAAATGTTTGCTGGGTTCAAAAGGTTTATGTGACCTCTGTGGACTCGCTCTGTGCATTCTAGCTTCTATCGCTCTTTATCTATTCTCTTTTCATGAATATACTAGTTTCTCCCATGCCTGTGTGTTGTATCGACTTCCCATGGAGCTTGTCGATGATGTTTCCTTCATTATGGGTTTAATGCACCCTAATTGTGGGTTCAATGCATCTCTGATGGTTTCATACTTTCCATTACTGCTACTTTTCCAACTCCAGTTGGCACGATTAATGTGGCATCCCATCGATCCTTTTCATCATTCAATTCCACCTATTGTTGTTTTTTCGTACTTCTTTTGTCAACTTTCCGTTTCCCGCTCATTTTCTTTTTGGCATGATCATTGTCTTTCTACTCGTCAAGTTTGTGTTGCTAACTATGCGTGATTTTTCTTCTTTTGACGCATTATCTTTTTGTTGATTGTTTTATATATATATATATTTAACTGCGTGGTGGGTTGTCGACTATCCTTGTACATTTTTAGTCGGCTCTCATTGATCATCCCTTTGAGTTCTACACCTGATAAGTCTTTTAACTATACAACTCCTCCATTTGTGATAGATTTTACCTTGTAGGCCACATAGCAATGGATGCACAATTTAGAGCCCACCAGTTCGAGAAACTGCGACCGAAAAGTGGCTAAGTATGGAATGTGGGATCCGTACATGCTATATACCATCCCATGTTCATACTTTATAGTACATATTTACTGTGTATTGCTCGTTTTTCAGAAAAATTCTAGTTTCTCTTCTCTCTACTTTCCCTTTTTGAATCGCAAGTTCCTGCATAGGTGGGTTTAACATTGTGTTTCCATTTTTCCTCCGTGTGCAACTATCACCCGGACTTCCGTGATTTAAAATTTAGCAAACAAACGCATCTTCATCTTGTATTCTTTCTCTTTCTGTTTACTTGGTCCTTTTTCCCCAATGTCTCATGCTTTTATATACAGAACCCGAAGTTCAACAATATACAAATTTCCCTCTAGCCATTGCGCTTTCGTTGTTCCCCTACACACAAACAAACATCAACTGAAGTTCCGTGACATACAAATTGATAACCAATATTTGTCACTGAGATGCAATGTGACCATCGGCCCTTCACGTCTCCTGGGTGTATCTTCTGCCTTTTTTCTTTTCTAACCCGCCCGACCGCTTTCCATACTTAGGTATTTCTTGGAATCGGTTTCGCGGGTTGGTGGGTGAATGAAATGTACAATGGTTCATCACAATTCACTATCACTATTGCCTTCGTACTTGTTTCCAGATATGAAATAATTAATCTTCAATGTTAATAGTTCATCCTACAGGAACCTTTAAGATTGCCATTAATTTCCGAAAGTCCGGAGAATATTTGTCATTACTATGAATTAAACTAAGATTTGTCACCACGACCTTCACAGTTTTTTCTAATTATGCAATTACTGAGTTGTAATGGTGACAACTCATTTCGCACGAACCATGGAGATTGTCATTGATCAGCAAAAGGCTCAAGGAGATATTCCATTGATAGGCATTAAACCATAAATTGTGGAGGGTTATATTATCCCTCCCCAATTTTCATTTCAAACATCGTCTCGAGCAAATGGAAATTCTCGTTAACTTGTGGCAGAAGTTCTGTCCAGATACAGTAAACACATTCGGACATAATGGCCAGAGGTTCCACTGCTCCAAGGCATATTCTTACTACTCATCTCCCTTCACCCAAGAGAAAAAAAGGAGATGGTTCCTTGGTATAATGAAAGATATATTTCAAGCCAAAGAATTCCAAGGAAACACTGCCTATTCAGAGAACCTGCCCAGTTGCATTCATGTCTGGCGCAGAGGTTGATGTCATGGATTCCAAGCCGAAAGAAGATGATCTGATGGTTGATGATATGAAAATGGATGATGAAAATGCAGAGACTCTTCCCACTCCTGAACCCAAATTGAAATCAACCATAACGACCAAAACTTCTCAGCTCAGTGATGGCGGTTCTGACAACACCAAAAGGAGTTTCAGAAAAGAAACTGACGTTGAACGCAATAGTCGCTTTGCACTGAAAAAGTAGGAATTCCAGAGTTCCAAATTAGTCCATTCAGGGTGGAATAGTTTCACTGTAAAGAAATTATATGTTAATGCTCCCACATATATATTTCAAGCCAAAAATTTAATCACTTGAGGGCCTACTGCTGCAAGGCATTTTTCTACTAGTCATTTCCTTCCACCCATAATGGACTAATTTGGGCCTCTAAAATTGCGCGTGCAACCTGTGTCCCTGAATTTTTTTGACTATGCAAAGGTGGTTTCAGTTAAGGGCTATTCTATTTTCCCTACAACGTTTTTCGTCTTCTTCCTCGTGGGAAGCTTTTGTAAACTATCAATTTCACCACAGGATGATTCATTGAGTAGAAAATTGCAAGGATCCTTCATACTACGAATCTCGTGCTTGTATTTGTGGAAAATACGTTCAATGTTTTGGCCTGAAGAACTGGCCCCAATTGCTAAGGGTAGATGTACAATACTATGTGTTTTTCTTATTTTTTTAAATGGATTTTCTATTAAAAAAGTTTGCCATTGAGTCTTCATTGCTGCTTCTTTTTTGGATTTAACGCCTGTTCTTATTGCCATGGTTTAGTGCTCTCGTAGTTAGGTTATTTTTTCTAATATGGAACATCTAACAATTATATGACAATGTATTGTTTCAATCCAACAGCCTTTTATGCAAACAAAAAATGGATTGCACACAATTTCAAACCGACGTTCAATTCTATTTGCAATACAAATAGAACATAACAATACCAATGTACAATCTTGCATCAAAATCATCATTCTTGTTTCTAGACATGCAGTTATTGAGTTTTAATGCTAACAACCCATAATGCAAGAAGTTTAATAGTTAATTTAATATGTTACAATCATAGAAGAATGTCTCAAGAACACAAGTACACCCACACGTTCCAATAAAATCTTAATTTTCAACAAAACATTTGATGGCAATTAGTAGAAAATGAAGCTTACTAGTTAAGTTAATATGTTACAGTCATGGAAGAATGTATGAAGAACATACTTACACACACAGGTTGCAATAATATCTAATCTTCAACAATGCATTTGTTCAAAATTAGTAGAAAATAATGGTTTTGCAACAATGGGGCTTCTTTGAAACCAATTCGCGCTTACGCAAACTACCCTCCGCCTTTCTATTTTCCCACTCTTTTATCCCCTGTTGTTTCTCTTCCTGGTTACTTAATCATTTTTTTCCGAAAATGCCTTGTTGGGTGGCTTAGCGAATTCATGCATTTCCAACGAGCACTTCCCCTTTCTTTAAATTGGCCCTCTATTGTTTCGTGTCCTACAAGTAGCACCCAGAGTTCCGCGATATAAAAATTGACAAGTGGACTTGCGCGCTGCCTGCCTCAACATTGTAGTTCTACTTTTCCGTGACCTCCAAACAACATTTGGAGCTTCGTGATATACAAATTGACATACAATCTCTAGGGCTAGCCTACTCAAGATTGCCTTTTTTTTACGCATGGAAAAGTGCTAAAATGGGCCATACCATATTTGTGCCACATAAACTATATTAAAGGGCAAATAATTTCTTCTATACTTCTGTGTCCTACAAAAAACATCCACATTTTCACACTATACAAATTGACAACCGAACTTTTTGGTTGGTTGGCTAATAAAATGAATCAGAGTTATGTTAAGCCCTAATATTGGCTCATTACCCCTTAATTGGGGCATATTATATTAGTAATGTTATTTTATTTATGTCGGCTTTAGGCCATTAGTTGTAATTATATCTCCTAGTCTCCTATATATACCAAGGAGACATTTTCATTT
>ML832259.1:75676-89776 GCA_009831015.1 Picea engelmannii | reverse complement strand
TCAACAACCATTCATTCAAGAAGTTTTGATGAGAAAACACTTACAAATTCATGAAGAAGCATTAATCATACCCTAGTTGTAAACCTTCCAATGATAAATAGCACCATATGCCAAAGAATAGTCCTCCAAGAGGTTGCGCCTCAATCCAAAAGAGAAGAATAAACCAAGACAAGAGCTAAAAATGATATCTCTCCAAGAGAGCAAGTTGTGTTATGATAAAATGAGGGTAAAACGTCCTCAATATATATGATCTCATGACCTTTAATTAACAAAATAAGGTCATCAAAACAGCCGACAAGGCTGACATTACATTATTCAATCATTTTTCACTTTACATGCTAAAAATGCCAAAAATGAGCAGAAAAATGGAGACGTCAGGCCCCTTTAGGGTGTAGAAAAATAGAAAAATTAACTAGATAGATCTAATGGCATGTAGGAGGTGTGGGATTTGTGCCAAAGAATATGAAAAGGCTCAAATAATTAATAAAATAATTATTTGTTGAGTTGCAAAGTGAGGGAGGGCGCACATCTTGGGATGAGGAGAAGAGATGAGGGGTTAGGAATAAGTGTGAGGTGTTGGGATCACACAATGGGTAAGGGAGTGGCATGGGATCCGTGCCAAAGCAACGTGAAGAGTCATTACACAATAAAAAACGTAACTTTTAATGGAGAGAGGAAAAGGAGGGCGTAACTCTCTTGGAGAGCGCTCCCTTGGTCAAAAACTAACCCAAATGCAAGTATGGGTAAGGTGGAGTAAGGGGGATCACCTCTAGGGGTGACAAGAACGTTAAATGAAGTGAAAACTTAGGAGAGGGGGCTACACCAAAGTCACAATTAAATTAAAAAGTGAAAAACGTCAATCCCCCTAGGGGGGAACAACTTTTGAGTGTGGAGATTGGAAAAGGGGTTAGACAAGGTTGAAAAGGGTTGGGAGGCTAAGGTTATGCTTAGGGGGTCTCTCTCTAACCATCATTTCAACATTTCACATCATCTAACTCATTATTACAGTTTTTACATCATGCCATGTTTAGACTTTAGCAATTAAAATTGCTGTTATAGACTGACTGACACTCTAGGTGGACTAAGCCATGGTTAAAGTTGTCCGACCGAACTGAAACTTGGTCCAAGGATGTAGGAAGTGCTATTCCATTTCTTTTGAGCACAAATACCCCTATCAAAAGTCCAAGGATCCATTTCTTACAATTATTGCTCAAAAATAATTAATTAATTAAATAATTAAACCTCCAAACTTAGGGAAATTTAATTAAAAATTAATTAATAAAAAAAAACTAACCTAGACTCGACGGAATTCCACAAAACTTTCTATGATGTCTTGCATGGTCATTTACAATGAATTCCCTATATAGTTACCAAAACATAAGCCCACTGGAACGCCGTTCACCACTTTGGAGGACATATGTAAAGTGCGAGGGAAAAACTCAAGGGAAATCATTAAGGATGGAAGGCCCAATGATAACCTGAGGATAAAAAACTCTCGGTGAAAGGAACTCTCCCAGTGAACCGATGCCAAGGTAACTGACCTAGACATGACTCATGCAGACCTATTACATTATTAACCCATGCAGGGGTGTGGAAATTCCAAGTACAAAAACAAGTGCTGGGCCAAACACAGCCTTGTAGAACCAAAAATCTTTAATAATACTGCATCTGACGATACATCTCTTCATGTCACATGAGTTGACCACCGGTGCTAAATGGGCGGTCAACAGGCCCTATCCATGGTCTCATACAAGTAGCTCGTTGTGGGCTTGTCTCCATCAACCAACCGCAGAACCTTTACCAAAGGTTCGCTAATGGAAACCACCTCCTCCACTCCCACCCATAAGCTCTCATGGTATGACACAAGCCTACATATGGCCTCCCCCTCTGTTTTACGGCTAAATGATAAATCATCCCACTCGTGTGAAACAAACGTCGTCTTCAGGTCCCGCATACAAACCAAGATAGATCGAAGAAATATGAAGCTAGTGGAAAAGCGCGTGATTGCAGGACGCACCAACTCCCTGTTATTTGTGAATCTTCTCATCAAGCTAAGCATAGATGCATGATTATATATGAATTTTGTGATGCTCTTAGCTGATTCAACAATGTCCTTGATATAAGGAATTTTTCCCATATCCTCTAAAATCAAATCTATATAATGTGCAGCACAAGGAGTCCTAAACAATGTAGGATACCTCTGCATAAGCATCCTACCTACAACAACATCGTTAGTAGCGTTGTCCGTTATGACTTGGACAACATGTTGTGGACCCACCTCTCGAATGAACTCATCCAATAAGTCACATAACAATGTTGCATCTTTAACATGTGCAGGTGCATCAACAGATTTAACAAACATTGACCCCTTGGGACAATTAACCAAGAAGTTAAGAAGTGTCCTACCCTTCTAGTCCGTCCAACCATATGACATCACGGTGCATCCAGTGATTTCCCATGATGCCTTAATCTCCTCCAATCTGCTAGCACAATCAATCTTTTCATTTTGAAGGATAGGCCCTCTTAACTCCTCATAGGTAGGGGCCTTGTACCCTCGGCCAACAACAACAACTGCATCAAACATTGGTTGATAGAATGGGTTGTTCTTGGCAATGTTAAAAGGAATGCCACTCCATAAGAAACACTTACCCACCAACTTATTAGCCTCTTCCTTCTCCTCTTGTTTTACCATTGACTTGATAAAAGATTGTGCACCAGGTGTGGTTCTAGAAACAAAATATGATGAGGTAGAAGGTGGAATTGAAGCAGCCGAAATTCCCTCCTCAGATATTCCACCTGTCCTTGCAAATTGAGCTTTCTTGGCTTTGTTGTAATCTTTGGTTAAACCCAAATCCTCAAGCGCTTTGTTGGCAATATGCATGATTTCGGGGGTTGAATTTGGGCAAATATCCACATCATGTCCCGGGATTCTTGCAAGGTGGTATTTCAGCCGGGTAATTCCCCCCATCATTCTCACCTTACACAACTTGCAATAAAAAGTTTGTCTATTAAAACCCCCCTCGGGATCACCATATTTCCACATAGCATCCAATTTTCTCGGCATTTTCAATCTTCAAGTGATCAAACCTAAGGCACAAAAATAGTGGAAAAAAAATAAAATCACCATTTAACTTTTAAAGAATCAAGATTCAAGATAATACAATCTATAAGTAAACTGTAATAGTAAATACAAATGTTCAAAATGGGGGAAAAGTTGAAAACTGATAAATGAAAAAAATAAAAATAAACCTATCATAAATTTGCAAAAATATAAAAAAAACTGTTGGAAATCAATCCACACTCCAAAATAATTTTATGGCAGCTAAAAAAACTGTCCCTAATTACCAAGATGAAGGATACATAGCAAAAAAGATAAAAAAATAAAATAAAAAAATGGTACAAACAGTTGCCCATACCTGCAAATGCGCCCTTGCTTGAGAGAAATCAATCCCAACTTCACAATAAACAGGTTATAGTGCTCAATATCTCTCTCCTCCTCGTCTTTGGTTGAAGACAAACTTGCCTCTTTCTCCTTTGCTCTCTGTTGCCGCCTTATACACACCTGGAAGACGTGGAAGAAATCTTCAATCCACTTGGTGTGTCCTTGGGGGCAAGTGAGAGTTAAGGTGATGTCACCTAATCCTCAACTTCTCCGTCTAGGCCAACTCCTAGCGAAGCCAAGGGGGGTAGTCCCTAACAAATATACTAAGGCTTTGAAATAAGCTAAGTACAAAAAATTAAATCTAGGAGTTTATTATTCATTCAACAATCAACCATAAATTGAAATACACATAAACCAACTATTCATCCACGATATAACATCAAGCATATACTTGCACAAAAGGATACTTAGGTATGTTTATTAAATGCAAGTAATATTAAAATTGCTTCAAATAGATATCAAATAATGTAAAGTGAAGCCTGTGGCTTTGCTGAGTGTAAAATGAGACCAGTGCCTTAAAGCGAATCGTGGGCAATGTAGTTCGTGTGTTTTATTAGGATAAATTGATGTTGAATTAATGAAATGGTTTGGGCCTCCTTGGAGGTTAGCTCTTTGTTTGGAAACTTGCGGGGAGCTTTACTGAAACCTAATGGTCTCACCAATAAAACTCACTCAAAGTGTTGGATGTCCAAAATGGGTGGGAAGCCAGGTTCCGAGAGGGCCCACCTTACTTCGCAAGTCACTTTAAGGCGTTTTCCCGCGCATTAAGCTAACTACTTTAGAGATTGTCCTAATTAATCTATCAACCACTGACCAACACAACGTGTATGAAACTTACTTCCAGTAGATCGAGACTAGCTCGCAACTGGAAGGGTCAGGAACCGCACTGAGAGCTGAGGGGAATTTGTTTATTTTAAACTGGAAATAAAATACTGAAATTGAAAATGTGAGACTTGTTGCCGTCCTAATACACACCTGGGTTATCGTGGAAGAAACCTTCAATCCACTTGGTGTGTCATTGGGGGCAAGACTCGAGTCAAGGTGCTGTCACCTGATCCTCGATTCCTCCGTCTAGGCCAACTCCTAGCGAAGCCAAGGGGGGTAGTCCCTATAAAAAATAAACTAAGGCTTTCTAAACTAAGAAGGAAAGAAAACTTTATTCTAGGAGTTTTATTGCTTGAAATCACATCAACTAATATTTATCATTCACCATCATAATAATCAAAAGTACTTGCTTTGTAAACATGCATATATAACCATCAGATAAGTGAAATACCATTCCATAAGCATTCATGTGTTTTGTAAAAGGATACAAGATCTGCAAGACTTGAGAAAGAAAGTTAGATGAAATACATAAATGTAAAGACTGCTCACATGAAAGATAAATTAACAATGCATGAAAGTTGCTCACATAAGATAGAGATCAACAGATAGTATGTTTTAACCAGTGCCTTAAATGGAGTCATATGCAGTGTAGATCGAGGATTTTATTAGGTCGGATTGCATGAAGATCTAAGCATTGATTTAACATGCATTAGGTTAGAGTGTTTGTAATGTGGTTGATATTGATTGATTTGTGTAGTTGATTGTTAGATTAGAGCATGCACAACTTTACGCAAAGAAAACAAACCATGACACCCATCTCCCTGAGGGGAAGAAGAAAGATGGGCACTAGGGCCCACCTTTATTACCTTTTAAAGCAGAGAATTGATATTCTCTATGAGCTTTTAGCTCTTTGGACGAAGGAGGGATCCTTATTAATTTTTGGGTCTTTAAAGAAAATGCAAAAGGAAAGAGAAAAGGATAACTTCGAAAAACGAAGTTAAAACCCCCCAAGGTCCCTGGAAACCTTGAAATCCACCCAAAATGAGCTTAAACTCCTCTTGGACCTGTTTTTGCTACAACAAAACAGCAAACATATAAGATGAAAAGTGACAAAAAAAAAGCTTTTAAACAAATAATTTTTTTTATGAAGATTTTTAGAAAAATTTCCAAGGCAAAAGGGTAAATTTTTTAAGGGTTTTTAGGGCTTTGAACAATCCTAACTTAGGCTCCCTTTGGAGATTTCTGTCAGCTGTTTTAGAACAACAAACTAAAGATCTCCCCAACAACTTGAATAAGCAGTTAAAACAGAGCACCACTTGACTTTAAACTTTGGGAGAAAAGACCAAGTAAAGTGCTTTAAACTTGATCTAGATCTACATTTAAACTTTAACAAATTATAATCAGATCTAGGAACTACTTGCATGCAGCCTTTAGATGTAAAAAATAAAGCTTGGGATTACTCTAAACCAGCATGCAACCAACAGAAAGAAGTAAGGAGAAATTTTAATCAATTTTTGAGACTTCATCTGAGCTTGGAAACTTAGGCTATGGAGTTCTCTTGGTAATGGACAAGAGGGCGCTTTCTCTCATGAACTATTGGACGATGACAATGGAAGCAACCATTAGCCAATCCTCCTTCTTGGATAACCTGCAATTAGATGCTTCAATCCTGCAAACAACCGTTAATGGCATTCCCTACATACATAACTCACCAAAACATGTTAGATTTAACCTAAAATACAACATGCATTTAGGAATATATGGAGTAAGTAAAAGCAATAAGAAAGATCAACCTAGATCGTTCTTACCTAATCATATGACAACATACCTTATTAGACTTTAACAATTTATCACCAAATCAAAGCATTAACAATACAAGTTACCTCATAGATCATTGCACTTAGATACAACCACCACACATGTACATCCACACCATGATTTTGCTCCAAAGACTTTTTTTTTTTTTATTCCAATACTTGCAAATATTACAATGATTTTCTACCCCAGACAAAAACTAACCTACGAGAAGGGTCGATCTCTCTTAAATAGAAGAAGGGGTGAAGATCCCTAGGCAATGCATGCGCTAGGGTTAGGGATTTGGAGGATTGGGGGAAGCGTGAGTGGTGAGGGAGTTACATGGAATGGCGCACTTAGACTAGAGGGAGAACGGGTAGGTAGAGAGTAGTCTAAGTGGGAGCGTAGGTAGGATAGAGAGGAAGATACAAAGGGGAGAGGGAGTGAAGTGAGCTAGGAAAGGGAAATCACGCACGAGTGAAGTGGAGGGTGACGTAGGGAAAGAGGGTGTGAGAGTATGGTGAAGAGGGAAGCTACGTATGTTAAAGGGAGTAACGTAGAGATGAGAGTGAGTGAGTGGAGGGTGACGTGAGGTGAGAAGAGGGAGCGAACTAGGGAAAGGGCGAGTGACTTAGGGGGAAGGGTGAGTGTGTGATAGGTGGAACGAGTAATTAAAGGTGAGTGAGGTGTGAGGTTAGGTGAGGAGTCACCCAGGATGGGAGTCGAGTCCCTACATTGGGAACTCCTCCCATAGGCCAAGTCATCCAATCTAAGTCGACCATCTCATCTTAGTTGTCTCACTTTAATGTTTAGTCAACTAAGGATACCCAAAAAGTTTTTTTTTAAATCAAAGTTCCCAGTTTTCCTAAAATTTAGGAAACTCAATTAATTACCCCTTTTCCACATTTTCGAGTAAAATTGATCTTTTTAGCGATACTAATCGTTTTTTAGCCTTGAAAGATGGGAAATAGGGGTTTACAATTTTACATCATGCTCTGGACTAGAAAACGACTGTAAACATGGCATCTGACAACATCTGATGCCATATTTTTACACTTATTGACTCAGAATTAATAAATTCCCATTTTGCGGGAATTTAATTAATTTACTAAAACTTAAAAAAAAACCTATCAAACTTAGCCGCAATTTCCAAATAACTCATACACTATGTTCTAGTATGAGCTTATATACATTCTGACACTAGACATTAGATTTTCCATGCCGAGACTTGCTTGTCAACACATACTTCGGCTTTGGAGCAAGTCTTTTTCGAGTGAAAAAACTTAGAAATTATTTAATCTTCTCACTAAGGTAAGGAGAAAATATAATTAACAAGTAAAAAAAACACTCTGGAGTATGTGCCCACTCTCAGATAAAGGGTGGCCAATAGCCTTTTACATTCTCTCATACTCAAAACATTTATTACAGTAGCGGAAATGTGGGAAAAGGGGCTTTTCAGGGCCTGCTGAATCACTGAACTCTGCATGTATGAGTACTGCTTGCTCATTCTCTGATGGCTCTTTAGGAAATCCAGCTTGTGCAACCTGGTGGATAACATAGGCTCCATATGGGGACCTGTGCTTGATCCTTTTATAGAAAGGGAGAGCATGCAAGAATCAAGAATTTGTCCCTACATCACAAACGTCTCGCCAAAAACAACATCAATGACACATGTGTATGAAGACCAAGTGTAAATTTAAATTGCACAATTATTATACATGTAAAAATGAAAATGAACTATAAAAAGAAGAAAGTGAATAAGATTTAAAAATGTGGAGGAAAGGGTTAGAAATACGCTATAGAGGATGCCCCATGGCATCATGTAACATTATTGATGAAGACCTGAAAATTGTCTGCTCACTGGTAGCTTTAAACTTTCCACTGTTTGACTGGTTGAAGTAGAAACTGCATGAATCAACCATGTCATGGATGAAACAAGACCTCAGATGTCGGAATAATCCCTGTCCGGGATGACTCTTTGAAGACCCTTTTCCAAGCTTTATTAACTTGGAGTTTTTCCTGGAAATATACCACCACAGAAACATGTATTTTTCTTTATTTCACCAAACTTTGAAGTTTGGCAAGCCTTGTAAAATTTTAATGAAGATTTGCATTGGACTGTCATGATGGGAGGCTAACCACTGCTCATAATGATCTAGAGTTAAAAAATTGAAGTTATCTTCCAACTTCCCATTCGCTGTCATCAAGTCATCTGATGGTTGAGAAATTGGAACTGGGGCTGAAATTATTAAGGAATCTACTTCACTGATCATTTCAGGATCATCACAATTGTCGAGAATTTTCTCTGAAAAGATGGGTTCCTCGGGAGGAGGGTGGGGATTTGAATTATCTGGATACTCAATCATTTCCAACTCAAAATCCTTTGTTTCCTCATGATCAGTTAATGACTCATCTATAGGCTCTTCTAGAATTTCTAAGTGAAACTCCTTTTCTTGTTTATTGTGAAACTCTGGCTCTATAGGGTCTGAATACTTGATACAAACTTCTGCCCCTGCAAGGCGAGCTTCCATGTCCTTTAACTGCATTGCATGAGCGAATCTCATGGCCTGGATGACATCTGTAAATTTCTCATCAAAATCTGGTGAAGCATCTGAATTGACTGTCTCTATAATTGGAGGTTCCTTCTCCTTCCATTTTTCCATGAAAGCGTTAGTCAACTCTTTGTAAGTTCTGGTCTGTTTATCCTTAAGTTTTGTAAACCAATCAAGATCATCATCATCAAAGGATAAGATAAACAACTTCATTCCCACATCTTCATATAAGGCATTACAACACCATTTATTAAAGAAAAAAGAAACTTTCTTAACATGACATCTAGCATCAACAATATTATTACTTTGAAAACAAGGCAAATTTTCAATTGCATTTTCTGGAATCACATGTGGGTAATCACTTATTGCAGAAAAGTCAATAGGTTTATAAAGATCATCCATTTCTAAACTAGATTTATTAAAAGAAAAAGACCAACAGAAATGGACTGGGACCCAAAACTTAATAAGGATCATGTTGAGAAGAAAGCTTGGCTAGCCTCCTCCAAAAACACCTTCGGGTTCAAGGATGAAGCTAAGCAAACTGTGAGTTCCTCTTTGCAGAATACTTTGTCAAATTATTTTTTGAAGTGGAGTCGCCAGATGATCAAGTTTATTATAAACAAACCAGAAGCATCAAACAAAGCAAAAAGCAAAAGGAAAACAAAAGTTGTGTCCCAGGAATAGAAAGGTTTATCCCCGACAACGACGCCAAAATTGTTGCCGTCCTAATACACACCTGGGTTATCGTGGAAGAAACTTTCAATACACTTGGTGTGTCCTTGGGGGAAAGTCTCGAGTCAAGGTGTTGTCACCTGATCCTCGACTCCTCCGTCTAAGCCAACTCCTAGCGAAGCCAAGGGGGGTAGTCCCTATAAAAAATAAACTAAGGCTTTCTAAACTAAGAAGGAAAGAAAACTTTATTCTAGGAGTTTTATTGCTTGAAATCACATCAACTAACATTTATCATTCACCATCATAATAATCAAAAGTACTTTCTTTGTAAACATGGATATATAACCATCAGATAAGTGAAATACCACTCCATAAGCTTGCATATGTTTTGTAAAAGGATACAAGATCTGCAAGACTTGAGAAAGAAAGTTAGATGAAATACATAAATGTAAAGACTGCTCACATGAAAGATAAATTAACAATGCATGAAACTTGCTCACATAAGACAGAGATCAACAAATAGTATGTTTTAACCAGTGCCTTAAATGGAGTCGTATGCAGTGTAGATCGAGGATTTTATTAGGTCGGATTGCATGAAGATCTAAGCATTGATTTAACATGCATTAGGTTAGAGTGTTTGTAATGTGTTTGATATTGATTGATTTGTGTAGTTGATTGTTATATTAGAGCATGCACAACTTTACGCAAAGAAAACAAACCTTGACACCCATCTCCCTGAGGGGAAGAAGAAAGATGGGCACTAGGGCCCACCTTTATTACCTTTTACAACAGAGAATTGATATTCTCTTTGAGCTTTTAGCTCTTTGGAAGAAGGAGGGATCCTTATTAATTTTTGGGTCTTTAAAGAAAATGCAAAAGGAAAGAGAAAATGACAACTTCGAAAAACGAAGTTAAAACCCTCCAGGGTCCCTGGAAACCTTGAAATCCACCCAAAATGAGCTTAAACTCCTCTTGGACCTGTTTTTGCTGCAACAAAACAGAAAACAGATAAGATGAGAAGTGACAAAAAAAAAAAATTTAAACAAATTTTTTTTTTATCAAGATTTTCAGAAACATTTCTAAGGCAAAGGGGTAAATTTTTTAAGGGTTTTTAGGGCTTTGAACAATCCTAACTTAGACTCCCTTTGGAGATTTCTGTTTGCTGTTTTAGGACAGCAAACTAAAGATCTCCCCAATAGCTTGAATAAGCAGTTAAAACAGAGCACCACTTGACTTTAAACTTTGGGAGAAAAGACCAAGTAAAGTGCTTTAAACTTGACCTAGATCTACCTTTAAACTTTAACAAATTATAATCAGATCTAGGAAATACTTGCATGCAGCCTTTAGATGTAAAAAATAAAGCTTGGGATTACTCTAAACCAACATGCAACCAACAGAAAAAAGTAAGGAGAATTTTTTATCAATTTTTGAGCCTTCATCTGAGCTTGGAAACTTAGGCTATGGAGTTCCCTTGGTAATGGACAAGAGGACGCTTTCTCTCCTGAACTATTGGACGATGACAATGGAAACAACCATTAGCCAATCCTCCTTCTTGGATAACCTGTGATTAGATGCTTCAATCCTGTAAACAACTGTTAATGGCATTCCCTACATACATAACTCACCAAAACATGTTATATTTAACCTAAAATATAACATGCATTTAGGAATATATGGAGTAAGTAAAAGCAATAAGAAAGATCAACCTAGATCGTTCTTACCTAATCATATGACAACATACCTTATTAGACTTTAACAATTTATCACCAAATCAAAGCATTAACAATACAAGTTACCTCATAGATCATTGCACTTAGATACAACCACCACACATGTACATCCACACCATGATTTTGCTCCAAAGACTTTTTTTTTTTTTTTATTCCAATACTTGCAAATATTACAATGATTTTCTGCCCCAGACAAAAACTGACCTATGAGAAGAGTCGATCTCTCTTAAATAGAAGAAGGGGTGGAGATCCCTAGGCAATGCATGCGCTAGGGTTAGGGATTTGGAGGATTGGGGGAAGGGTGAGTGGTGAGGGAGTTGCATGGAATGGCACACTTAGACTAGAGGGAGAACGGGTAGGTAGAGAGTAGTCTAAGTGGGAGCGTAGGTAGGATAGAGAGGAAGATACGAAGGGGAGAGGGAGTGACGTGAGCTAGGAAAGGGAAATCACGCACGAGTGAAGTGGAGGGTGACGTAGGGAAAGAGGGCGTGAGAGTATGGTGAAGAGAGAAGCTATGTATGTTAAAGGGAGTAACGTAGAGATGAGAGTGAGTGAGTGGAGGGTGACGTGAGGTGAGAAGAGGGAGCGAACTAGGGAAAGGGCAAGTGACTTAGGGTGAAGCTTGAGTGTGTGATAGGTGGAACGAGTAATTAAAGGTGAGTGATGTGTGAGGTTAGGTGAGGAGTCACCCAGGATGGGAGTCGAGTCCCTACGTTGGGAACTCCTCCTATAGGCCAAATCATCCAATCTAAGTCTACCCTCTCATCTTAGTTGACTCACTTTAATGTTTAGTCAACTAAGGATACCCAAAACATTTTTTTTTTAAATCAAAGTTCCCAGTTTTCCTAAAATTTAGGAAACTCAATTAATTACCCCTTTTCCACATTTTTCGAGTAAAATTGATCTTTTTAGCGATAATAATCGCTTTTTAGCCTCGAAAGATGGGAAATAGGGGTTTACATCATGCTCTGGACTAGAATACGACTGTAAACATGGCATCTGACAACATCCGATGCCATATTTTTACGCTTATTGACTCAGAATTAATAAAATCCCATTTTGCGGGAATTTAATTAATTCACTAAAACTTAAAAAAAAACCTATCAGACTTAGCCGCAATTTCCAAATAACTCGGACACTATGTTCTAGTATGAGCTTATATACATTCTGACACTAGACATTGGATTTTTCATGCCGAGACCTGCTTGTCAACACATACTTCGGCTTTGGAGCAAGTCTTTTTCGAGTGAAAAAACTTAGAAATTATTTAATCTTCTCACTAAGGTAAGGAGAAAAAATAATTAACAAGGAAAAAAAACACTCCGGAGTATGTGCCCACTCCTAGATCAAGGGTGGCCAATAGCCTTTTACATTCTCTCATACTCAAAACATTTATTACAGTAGCGGAAATGCGGGAAAAAGGGGCTTTTCAGGGCCTGCTGAATCACTGAACTCTGCATGTATGAGCACTGCTTGCTCATTCTCTGGCGGCTCTTCAGGAAATCCAGCTTGTGCAACCTGGTGGATAACATAGGCTCCATATGGGGACGTGTACTTGATCCTTTTATAGAAAGGGAGAGCATGTGAGAATCCAGAATCTGTCCCTACATCAGCGACACATTTATATGAAGACCAAGTTTAAATTGAAATTGCACAATTATTATACATGTAAAAATGAAAATGAACTATAAAAAGAAGAAAGTGAACAAAATTTAAAAATGTGGAGGAAAGGGTTAGAAATACGCTACAGAGTATGCCCCATGGCATCAGATAACATTATTGATGAAGACTTGAAAATTTTCTGCTCACTGGTAGCTTTAAACTTTCCACTGTCTGACTGGCTGAAGTAGAAACTGCATGAATCAGCCATGTCATGGATGAAACAAGACCTCAGATGTCGGAATAATCCCTGTCCGGGATGACTCTTTGAAGACCCTTTTCCAAGCTTTATTAACTTGGAGTTTTTCCTGGGAATATACCACCCCAGAAACATGTATTTTTCTTTATTCCACCAAAATTTGAAGTTTGGCAAGCCTTGTAAAATTTTAATGAAGATTAGCATTGGACTGTCATGATGGAAGGCTAACCACTGCTCATAATGATCTAGAGTTAAAAAATTGAAGTTATTTTCCAACTTCCCATTAGCTGTCATCAAGTCATCTGATGGTTGAGAAATTGGAATTGGGGCTGAAATTATTAAGGAATCTGCTTCACTGATCATTTCAGGATCATCACAATTGTCGAGAATTTTCTCTGAAAAGATGGGTTCCTCGGGAGGAGGGTGGGGATTTGAATTATCTGGATACTCAATCATTTCCAACTCAAAATCTTTTGTATCCTCATGATCAGTTAATGACTCATCTATAGGCTCTTCTAGAATTTCTAAGTGAAAGTCCTTTTCTTGTTTATTGTGAAACTCTGGTTGTATAGGGTCTGAATACTTGATACAAACTTCTGCCTCTGCAAGGCGAGCTTCCATGTCCTTTAACTGCATTGCATGAGCGAATCTCATGGCCTGGATGACATCTGTAAATTTCTCATCAAAATCTGGTGAAGCATCTGAATTGACTGTCTCTATAATTGGAGGTTCCTTCTTCCATTTTTCCATGAAAGCGTTAGTCAACTCTTTGTAAGTTCTGATCTGTTTATCCTTAAGTTTTGTAAACCAATCAAGATCATCATCATCAAAGGATAAGATAAACAACTTCATTACCACATCTTCATATAAGGCATTACAACACCATTTATTAAAGCAAAAGGAACTTTCTTAACATGATGTCTAGCATCAACAATATTATTACTTTGAAAACAAGGCAAATTTTCGATTGCATTTTCTGGAATCACATGTGGGTAATCGCTTATTGTAGAAAAGTCAATAGGTTTATAAAGATCATCCATTTCTAAACTAGATTTATTAAAAGAAAAAGACGAACAGAAATGGACTGGGACCCAAAAATTAATAAGGATCCTGTTGAGAAGAAAGCTTGGCTAGCCTCCTCCAAAAACACCTTCGGGTTCAAGGATGAAGCTAAGCAAACTGTGAGTTCCTCTTTGCAGAATACTTTGTCAAATTATTTTTTGAAGT
>ML832259.1:60238-75386 GCA_009831015.1 Picea engelmannii | reverse complement strand
TGTTGAGAAGAAAGCTTGGCTAGCCTCCTCCAAAAACACCTTCGGGTTCAAGGATGAAGCTAAGCAAACTGTGAGTTCCTCTTTGCAGAATACTTTGTCAAATTATTTTTTGAAGTGGAGTCGCCAGATGATCAAGTTTATTATAAACAAACCAGAAGCATCAAACAAAGCAAAAAGCAAAAGGAAAACAAAAGTTGTGTCCCAGGAATAGAAAGGTTTATCCCCGACAACGACGCCAAAATTGTTGCCGTCCTAATACACACCTGGGTTATCGTGGAAGAAACTTTCAATACACTTGGTGTGTCCTTGGGGGAAAGTCTCGAGTCAAGGTGTTGTCACCTGATCCTCGACTCCTCCGTCTAAGCCAACTCCTAGCGAAGCCAAGGGGGGTAGTCCCTATAAAAAATAAACTAAGGCTTTCTAAACTAAGAAGGAAAGAAAACTTTATTCTAGGAGTTTTATTGCTTGAAATCACATCAACTAACATTTATCATTCACCATCATAATAATCAAAAGTACTTGCTTTGTAAACATGCATATATAACCATCAGATAAGTGAAATACCATTCCATAAGCATGCATGTGTTTTGTAAAAGGATACAAGATCTGCAAGACTTGAGAAAGAAAGTTAGATGAAATACATAAATGAAAAGATTGCTCACATGAAAGATAAATTAACAATGCATGACAGAGAACAACAAATAGTATGTTTTAACCAGTGCCTTAAATGGAGTTGTATGCAGTGTAGATCGAGGATTTTATTAGGTCGGATTGCATGAAGATCTAAGCATTGATTTAACATGCATTAGGTTAGAGTGTTTGTAATGTGTTTGATATTGATTGATTTGTGTAGTTGATTGTTAGATTAGAGCATGCACAACTTTACGCAAAGAAAACAAACAATGACACCCATCTCCCCGAGGGGTTGAAGAAAGATGGGCACTAAGGCCCACCTTTATTACCTTTTACAACAGAGAATTGATATTCTCTTTGAGCTTTTAGCTCTTTGGAAGAAGGTGGGATCCTTATTAATTTTTGGGTCTTTAAAGAAAATGCAAAAGGAAAGAGAAAAGGACAACTTCGAAAAACGAAGTTAAAACCCCCCAAGGTCCCTGGAAACCTTGAAATCCACCCAAAATGAGCTTAAACTCCTCTTGGACCTGTTTTTGCTGCAACAAAACAGCAAACAGATAAGATGAGAAGTGACAGAAAAAAAAGCTTTAAAACAGATAAAATTTTTTATCAAGATTTTCAAAAAAATTTCCAAGGCAAAGGGGTAAATTTTTTAAGGGTTTTTAGGGCTTTGAACAATCCTAACTTAGGCTCCCTTTGGAGATTTCTGTTTGCTGTTTTAGGACAACAAATTAAAGATCTCCCCAACAACTTGAATAAGCAGTTAAAACTTGACTTTAAACTTTGGGAGAAAAGACCAAGTAAAGTGCTTTAAACTTGACCTAGATCTACCCTTAAACTTTAACAAATTATAATCAGATATAGGAAATACTTGCATGCAGCCTTTAGATGTAAAAAATAAAGCTTGGGATTACTCTAAACCAGCATGCAACCAACAGAAAGAAGTAAGGAAATTTTTTTATCAATTTTTGAGCCTTCATCTGAGCTTGGAAACTTAGGCTATGGAGTTCTCTTGGTAATGGACAAGAGGGCGCTTTCTCTCATGAACTATTGGGCGATGACAATGGAAACAACCATTAGCCAATCCTCTTTCTTGGATAACCTGCAATTAGATGCTTCAATCCTGCAAACAACTGTTAATGGCATTCCCTACATACATAACTCACCAAAACATGTTAGATTTAACCTAAAATACAACATGCATTTAGGAATATATGGAGTAAGTAAAAACAATAAGAAAGATCAACCTAGATTGTTCTTACCTAATCATATGACAACATACCTTATTAGACTTTAACAATTTATCACCAAATCAAAGCATTAACAATACAAGTTACCTCATAGATCATTGCACTTAGATACAACCACCACACATGTACATCCACACCATGATTTTGCTCCAAAGACTTTTTTATTTTTTATTCCAATACTTGCAAATATTACAATGATTTTCTGCCCCAAACAAAAACTAACCTATGAGAAGGGTCGATCTCTCTTAAATAGAAGAAGGGGTGTAGATCCCTAGGCAATGCATGCGCTAGGGTTAGGGATTTGGAAGATTGGGGGAAGCGTGAGTGGTGAGGGAGTTACATGGAATGGTGCACTTAGACTAGAGGGAGAACGGGTAGGTAGAGAGTAGTCTAATTGGGAGCGTAGGTAGGATAGAGAGGAAGATACGAAGGGGAGAGGGAGTGACGTGAGCTAGGAAAGGGAAATCACGCACGAGTGAAGTGGAGGGTGACGTAGGGAAAGAGGGCGTGAGAGTATGGTGAAGAGGGAAGCTACGTATGTTAAAGGGAGTAACGTAGAGATGAGAGCGAGTGAGTGGAGGGTCACGTGAGGTGAGAAGAGGGAGCGAACTAGGGAAAGGGCGAGTGACTTAGGGGGAAGGGTGAGTGTGTGATAGCTGGAACGAGTAATTAAAGGTGAGTGAGGCGTGAGGTTAGGTGAGGAGTCACCCAAGATGGGAGTCGAGTCCCTACATTGGGAACTCCTCCCATAGGCCAAGTCATCCAATCTAAGTCGACCCTCTCATCTTAGTTGACTCACTTTAATGTTTAGTCAATGAAGGATACCTAAAACATTTTTTTTTTAAATCAAAGTTTCCAGTTTTCCTAAAATTTAAGAAACTCAATTAATTACCCCTTTTCCACATTTTTGAGTAAAATTGATCTTTTTAGCGATAATAATCGCTTTTTAGCCTCGAAAGATGGGAAATAGGGGTTTACATCATGCTCTGGACTAGAAAACGACTGTAAACATGGCATCTGACAACATCCGATGCCATATTTTTACATTTATTGACTCAGAATTAATAAATTCCCATTTTGCGGGAATTTAATTAATTCACTAAAACTTTTAAAAAAATCTATCAGACTTAGCCGCAATTTCCAAATAACTTGGACACTATGTTCTAGTATGAGCTTATATACATTCTGACCCTAGACATTGGATTTTCCATGCCGAGACCTGCTTGTCAACACATACTTCGGCTTTGGATCAAGTCTTTTTTGAGTGAAAAAACTTAGAAATTATTTAATCTTCTCACTAAAGTAAGGAGAAAAAATAATTAACAAGTAAAAAAAACACTCTGGAGTATGTGTCCACTCCCAGATCAAGGGTGGCCAATAGCCTTTTACATTCTCTCTTACTCAGAACATTTATTACAATAGCGGAAATGCGGGAAAAAGGGGCTTTTTAGGGCCTGCTGAATCACTGAACTCTCCATGTATGAGCGTTGCTTTCTCATTCTCTGGCGACTCTTCAGGAAATCTAGCTTGTGCAACCTGGTGTATAACAAGACTAATTACTTATCCACACTAACCAGGCCTCTTGCGAGGAGTTGAGGGGATGGTTTATTGCCAACTTGTAATTGCAAGAAGTAAAACTAATCTAGCAATTAAGTGTTACTTTCCAAATTGAAATCTAATCTATGTGAAGATTTATTCAACTTTATTGCTTAATGTGAGATAGTTTGAACTTTAAGCAAATGAAATAAAACTGAAAGGAGGAAAGTCCAAAACCACAACACCAACCCCGCTTAAGGGGAAAACAAAGAGTGAGGCCTCCCTTGGCTCACTTATTTTATTAGCTCGATTACAAGTGCTCTTTTAAGAGTCTTTAGATCTTTTCAAAGGACTTTGGATCCTTACAACAATGAATCAAGGTTTTACAAGTTATACAAAATTTTTAGGAAGGTGTAGGAGGCTTCCGGAAGTCCCAAATTCTCCTAATCTGCCAAATTTTGGCAGAATTTCCCCTTGTTTATTCAATGACCTACACAAAACAGCAAACAACAGAGTACACAAGATGGCCAAAAACACTTTAAGAGTGTCTTTGGTTATTAGCAAAAATCTACAACAATTTCTAAGTTAAATTCTTCAAAATTTTGCAAAAGGGAACTAAGAAACTCAAGCTAGAAAGCTAGTTTCCTTAGGGTCTTTTTTGACTGTTCTAAGACAAGAAGTTTAAAGGCACTTCGATGCTAGATTGAACAATGAAAACACTTGGAAAATATTAGCCTTTAACCCTTTAGAAATTTCAGAAAATTGTTTGAGCAAAGGACTACTTTCCTATACTAGATCTAGATTCTTAAGATAGAAAATTTTAAAACAGAAATCAGATCTAAGCTATCACTTGCATGCATGAAAGAATTGATGATTTAGATAGATAAATTAGATCCAAACATGCTTGCATAAAATTGTAACGTAACCCAAAAATTTGATTTAAAGAGTAGGAGAAAGAGAACAAGCTTGTGCTTGGAATGTCTTTGGGCAATGGAGTCCTTCTTGATGAAATGTGGAGGGAGATTCTTCAAAGGACTTGGAAAAGAGGAAGAGTCAAGCTAGATCACCCACTTCTCCAAGTTGAGGTATCGACTTCTTCAATCACTTGCAAAGAGAGAGTTAGAATGTGGTATTACCTACAAAAGAGACCTCACAACACAATATGTTAAACCAAACAAGTATTGCATCTGAAATCACTCAAGTAAATAAATAGCAAGATAACTAATCAAACTAGCTTAGCAATCTTACCCTATTGAGTAATAGTACTCCTATAAGGCCACATTAACCAAAATATAACAACAATAAGCAATAGAATAATATCACCTCATACACATAAGCATCCACACACTTGGCCAATCCACCAATTTGACCTCCAAAGTCTTCTTTTATTCCAAATGAGAAAGAGTATTACAATGACAATATTACAACAAAAAATTCTTCCCAAGCTCCAACTAGATTGCAATGGGTGAATGCTTGTATATATAGAAAATGGGTGAAAATCCCCAAGAGAGGAGGGCGCACCAAGTGTGCATGAGAGGGCAACCAAGTGTAAAGCAAAGCCAACCAAGTGTTGAGAAATGGCAGCCAAGTGTCCCACAACCCAAATAGGTGACAAGTGTGAGCTCAAAGGAGAGGGAGAAGGCGCCACCTCTCAAGAGGTAGGCAGCCCCCTCTTGGAATACGCCACCTCTCTTCAAGAGGGGCGCACCTCCTCTTGGTAGAATCTTCTAACTCCCCTACAAATCCTCTAATTATACCAAACAATATTCCTTGTGTCTTCTATGGTTGCCACATGGTGTTTTGAGGCTTCATTCCTCTTAAAACATGTTTAAACATGTTCCCCAAAATTAACACTTGCTGATTTTATTTGACTTTTTTGGGTTTTTTGAGCAAAAATGATTTTAAAGTGATTAAAATCACTAATTTTGCTCAACCAAGTGGGTACTTAGGTATTATGGGTGCTCTAGGTCCAAAAATGAGCACACCCAAGCCATATTAAGTCCCCTAGTACCACTTTTTTAATACATCTTTATTTTTTAATTAAAAAATTGCCGAATTCTGGCAAATTTTTAATTAACTGAAAAAATTAAAAAATCCTAAGGGGGACTTAGCACATTTCTATAAGACTCTAGGACTATGTTTAGCATGGTAATATACATTAGACACTAGGCTTATATCCATGCTTAGGACTAACCATGGGCATATACTCTAGCTCTGGAGGGATTGAGTGAAAAAACTCATAAATTATAAATTGTCTGAACGACAAAATATAATTAATAAGTGAAAAAACACTCTAGAGTATAACTCATGCTTAGAAATAAGGTGGCTAAGACCTTTTACAAGTTCATCATGCAACATCTCTTATTACAATTTTTATGGAAATGTAAAAAAGGTTGGTCTTTATGACCGACTGAATTTCTGAACTCTGAATTTTGAACATGAAAATGTTCAATCTTTGGCGGCTCGCTGGAAATTCACCCTAGTGCAATTTGGTGGATAACACTCTCCAAACCCCACACTTCAATTGCAAAATGACAAAAAAAAGGTCAATTTCGGGCTTTATTTCTGACCCTGTCAGACTGCCCGAGATATTTTGGATCGTTGCGTGATATTATCATAAATATCACGCTATTTTTAGAGGGAGTAAATATCGCGCTATTTTAGCCGATAATATCGCCATTGACCGTTTTGCCGATAATATCGTCAATATCGCGATGTTGGTAACAAAGGTCTAAACATCCCCGTTAGACTATTTCCAGGGCCATGCAGGGGTAAACAGGGTTACTAGAGGTCACTTCAGCCGAAGGTGTTATAATTCGAAAGTGACATTGAACTAAAAGTGATTGTTGCCGTCCTAATACACACTTGCAGACGTGAGCAAAGTCCAACTCACTTAGTGTGTCCTTGGAGGCACAATGCCTAGGTTCAGAGTCCACTCTGTTACCTTGACTGGAACCTCTTCCTTCTAGGCTTACTCCTAGGGAAGCCAAGGGGGGTAGACCCTAGTTACTAGATAAGATTTAATGTTTATGTTCTAGGAGTTGGTTTTAATTTGTTAAAGGTTAAGGGGAAAACTAACCTATGATGCTTGTTATCCCCGATTTCTAGGGATAACTAGGAGATCATGTCTCGAGGTCCACAGGTCGTAGACATAGAGTACCGAGAGCAGAATTGACCTGAGCATGGCTCTGGAGGGCCCATCTTTCTTCTCCTTCATCAGACTTGTCTTGTCAGCAGCAAAAACATCCATCACCTTCGGCTTGGACTTGTATTGGAGAAGACTCTTGCTCCATGAGGTAATTGGTCCAGCTATCATGGTATGCGTCATTTTTGATCATTATAACCTTTAGATATGTGCATCTTGTTCCTTTTATTTCTGACAACTGCTTGGATCTTACATTGACCCACTTGACCATGGTTGGGGGGATTGACAGGGTGTCCTAGTAAGCTTGTACCCATAGGTTTTGGTTTGCCACCGGGGGGATTTCTGAAGAGCCATCGTCCGCTCCCATCATATCATCACTTTTACATCTTATCTCCCACTCATCTGTTCCATTCCCCTAGTCCGAACATTAGGATGATCTGTTTATAGGGTTGCACCTTATCTCGTGGGAAGAAGGGGATAAAGGCCCAGAAGGTAAAAGAAGTTGGTAAAAGATAAAAGCAGTTGGTAAATGAAACCTAGAGATGCTTTGCCCAGGGATCCCTGAGAAGGCAATAAAAAGCCTCTCAGCAAGAAACAAGAGGGACCCGAAGAAAAATAAAAGCAAGACCTTGCCAAGAGGATAGGGCGGGTCTCATCACGAGCTAGCCTATTATGTTCATGGGTACCTAACAGAATGACATTGCCACTATCTGGTTACCACTCCAGGGCAGTGACCTTTGGTTGCATGGCCAAGGGAAAGGGGGTCTCATCACGAGCCAGCCTTATCATCTCTGCGAAAGTGCTTGTGGGTAACACTGTCAGCTCTGGTCACCACGCCAAGGCAGTGTCCTCTAGTTAGACCTTGAAATAAAAAAGAAAAGAAAGAATAAGGCAATAAAGGGCTTGGAAAGAATTACATCCATGACGGGTACAACTCACCTTCTACAAAGGCATCGACAGGTAATATCATGCATCCCTGTCTTTCACTCTACCCATATGTCTGGACATCCCTTGACTACATCACCTTGTTTTACATGGCTTGGATGATACCCCTTGGAGACTTTCCTTTCCTTATGGATACTAGCCCAATAGGGTATTTTGTCTTTTTCTTCGGCTCTGTATTGTAGGTCTTTGTAATGTCTTTGAGCTATTGAATGATATATCAGGGTTTTTATGCATATGTTTGATAACATTAATGATGAAACGTGATTGACATTGCTATGATCCCTGTGACTAATGAGCCCATGGAGGGTGAAGTTTTTAATGTGCAGGACCATGCCCGACGGATAGGTACCAGTTGGACCGATACACATGGGGAGATGATTAGTTCGGACCTCCATGGGGCTGAAGAGCCCATCAGATGGTTGCTGGGACCCCATCAGATGGTTGCTGGGACCCCATCAGGGGCACAAACAGGACAATGATTGATTGAGCTTTTGCACCTGAGAAGAAGAAGGACGTTCCATCTGGGACACTTTGGCTGAGCCCAGCCCAGGGGGGTTGACCCACTTCAGGTGGAATGTCTCCCTTTGATGGCCTAGGACGTCACCTAGGATCCATTGACATCATCGTGACAGTGTGGCAGTCTGACAGGGTAGCTGGCACGTGTGGTAGGGTTTGGAGGCCTAAAAAGGGCCAACGTTTTGTCATTTGTGCTGCATTTTTCCCTAAAAAGGGCCAACGTCTCCCTCAGTAGGGCTTGACGTCTTTCTTATGCTCATTTAGGGCTTTGATTTAACAATTTAATGTAAAAACAATATGATTTTGGTTTGTAGCCTTGTCGGCTATTTTTTTAAATGACCTAATTTTAATTAGAGGTCATGATACACTATATATTGAGGAGTTTTTCCCTCATTTTGACAATAACACACAAATCACTCTCTTGTGAGGTCTGATTTTTGCGCCCTAGTTTGGGTATTTGGTCTTTTATGTGAGGCACACTTGTTGGAGGAAGGATTATCTTGGCATTTTTGGCATTTCTCTTGAAGGAAGGTTTACAAATAGGGTTTGCATATGCTTTTTCATCATGATATGTAAGTGTTTTCTTGCAAAACTTCTTAATTGAATGGTTGTAGGTTTATATTCTTGCATTTACTTATAAATTTGCTGATTTAAAACTCTAGGTGACAAGCACACAAGTAGGTCCTTGTTTCATGTCCCCTAAAAGAGAAATATTCAGCCATTGAAGAAGGAAGAAAGAGCCTAGCCTTTGCTACACTTTTTTCACTTCTTCCCCTTGTGCTAGCTGTGTTTTTAAAGGTTAAAAGGGAGGTGACGTCCCAGGCCTAGGTTATCTACACCTAGGGTCGTCCATCTTCTAGGGTTTGGTGATAGAGCCTTGCCATTGCAACACTCTCCCTCACCCCACTCTCTTGTTTTAGCTTATCTTTTATGCTAGCCGTTTTGCCAATTTTGACCTAAGGAAGGAGGAAAGAGCACGAGGCCTTGCTTAAGCAACACCGGAGTGAGCCTCTTTCCCCTAGGGTTTTGATTCTAGGGCCTTGCCGTTGCAACACTTTAGAACCCTTCCCTCTTGTCCTTAGCCTTTATTCCTTCAACTTTGCGTCCTCTCCTAAATTGACTCCATCTACCCCTAGGCACTGATCTTAAATCCACAACGTTGAAGTGATAGTGCTCAAACAACCTCTCAAAACTTTTAAATTTGAAACCCTAACTAACTAGCTAACCCTAATTAGGTTGACGTCACACTTGGTTATTCCATCTTGACGCAACACCTTTTGTTGATAAGCAATTAGATGATGGTTAAAAGCATTTATTGAGTAAAAGATTGATTAGATACATTGTTGGTACATCAACTCAGTAATTATTGATCAATTGATATTCTCCATTGCTATATTGATAAAATGTTGACCTCATTGATATTTACTGTTTCAATTGCTTACATATTGATGTTAGATAGTTATATGAAGTACTAACCCACTGAATTATAGCCTGCATATATATTGTTTTGCTGTTGTCTTGTTCCGGGCAGGTGTTCTCATTTGGGCATACACTTCTTTATTGGCTGATTAGCCGGACTATCTGATCTTGGTGGTAACCTGTGAGGAGGGACTTTAAACTTGACCTTTACATCTTTTCCTCTTCAAAACCCCAGGTTACCGTGGACGTCTCCCCTGGGCTAACCTCCCTGAATAGAAAGAACCTCCCCATTGAGGTGACATTGGGTGGGGTAGGTTCCTGTTATGCCAGTTTGGCCTCTATCCTCTAGCCTTTTGACCTAGCTACAAACTGTACGATAACAATGCTAAGGCAGCAAATTCAAAGTGCAAGATTTTTAATGACAAGCAAACCCTTCCCTAAATCAACTAAGACTAGTGCCTAAAGGTTGGGAAAGGGGTCAGCTAAGTTTGAGGGAGTTTAATTACAATAAGGATTATAAGCAAAATGAAGTTACGACTATCCACAACCAAGATACAAGTATTCACAATAATGAATGAGAGATATTGCAAGATACAAATAGATAGGATAACCAAGTGCCAAAGTGATAGAATTAAGAGATATTCAAAGTTAAGATCAATCACATATGGCCAAGCATGCCCCAATAGAACTTCCTCTATTGGACTGCTTTTCAATGGCAACCACTTAAGCACTCAAGACTCAACAAGATGATGCTGCCAAATGGGATGCACAACTTCTTCTTGAATCACACCATAGAGAGCATGAATTGAGAGATGTAAAGTACTTTGAAAATAAATGCTCAACCAAACTCAAAAGATCTAACACTTAGATAATCAAACCACAAGATTGCATAATAGATTGAAGGATGTATGTGTGCTTGCAAAATAGATTTCTAAACAACCATCATAATATATACCCAAGTAAAGATTGTCTAGAAGACTAAGTGGTTAAAAGTTGTTTAAAGATTTGATAAATTTTACTTGCCCTCCTAACTAAGTGTCAAACCTTACTCCTCCTCCTCCTATTGCCAAATAACTGCTGGATGCTCAAGATAGTAAGGCAACGAGGCCCACCCTAGCTTTTACGGTCAACCCTAAAGTAAGAGTACTTCCTGGAGAGGACACATCCTGTGTGCCGTGAGACAGTCCCCTACCTACACCCTCCGTTGTTTTCCTGAAACCCGTTTTAGATGATGAAGATGGTGGAATTAGGTGTCCTAGTTGGTCTAAAATATTATTATGACTTATGGGTAAGTCTTAGGATGTGTTGTGAGTGTTTTAGATAAGTTTTATGTGCTCAAAAATGATGAATTATGCCCAAAACCGAAACTGTAAATGACTGTTATGAAGTGTGTTGCAGATTATGAAATTAAAGCATGTAACACCGCATCTAAAACATGAATTGAAAGATGGAAAAGGAGACCATTTACATCACCATTTGATAGCCCATAGCATGTGCAAGATATGTAAGAAAATGTTATGAAAGGGGCAAGAACAGCTTGTCAAATGGAACAACACTTGAGATTTTAAACATTCAAACACATGAGCTATTCCATGAAGAAAGCATGCTTAAGAAAGGATACTCGCTGAAATTTGAAAGCTAACTCCTACACCATTTACATATCAAAACCAAAGAAAAGCTTGAGAGTTATGTGTGCCCAAGAAATGAAAGATTGCTTCAAGACATATTATTTGACCATGTATTCTACTCCATTAAGATATCATGCTAAAGAGTGAAATATTTGCAGAAAATAAAACTAAAGCATGACAATAGAAGTATGCCTTAAGGGCTTAGACTAAGATGATATCATATGTGATGATTATTCTAGAGAATTTTAGTCCATTTAAACCATATAAACATCAACACATCACTAACATCCTAGCCATACGATTTTGGGGGTTACTCTCCCAAGGTGTAGGAATTCTGTAAGCAAGAACTTGAAAACAAATAGTGAACCACTCACAATGGCACAAGGTGGAGGTCAAGCTTACCAATATTGTGCCAAAGAGGGTTGTAAAGAAAATTGACAACAATTATTATTAAACAATCCTAGCCACACAACCTTGTTTTAATGACAAGTGGGGCAAGAAATAAAAAATTCTCAAAAAATTATGTCTTCTAGCCCAGCGATTTTGGGGGCTTGGCCAAGCCAATCACTCTCCCAAGGTGTAGGCAATGAAATAACTTGCAATAAAGAAATACAAAGGCTGAAACTATACAATAGAATGCAAGCCTCAAGGGAACTTCCCGGGGGTTTGCTACAATGCTAGAAATGAATGAGATAAAAGAGAAAGTCGTTACCCAACTAATGGAAGCTCTTTGTGAGTGTTGTGAGAGTGGATTTGGGCAGCATATCTCCTTGTTTCTGGTAAGGACCTGCAAAAACTAACAAACAAATGTTTGCTGGAAATGCTGCACAACATAACAAAGTTAAGAAAAATTTCTGGTTTTTACGCATAAATTTTTCACACAAAAAATCTCCAACTAAAATTTGAAATTATTGACCTATCTAAGATGGTTAACTATAGCAATATGATAGATATGAATAGAAAAATATGAGATCATAAGAAGTGAGGAGTGTGAGAATATCTTGATGGAAAACTCCTTCTTGAGACTATCCCAACAACACCTTAGAGGCAAACCTGCAAAACTCAAGCAATATGTAAGGTATAGCAATAGATAACATGTGAGAGTAAGCTAACAAAATGAAATACTTCACAATATCAACTACTCTACATTTATAGATCAACAATAATACTATTGATGTATCCACTCAAGCAAACTACTTTGCCCAAGAATCTACTCAAAACCATACATAATGCAAAAATGAACAATGTCACCTCATATGAAAGAAGCAAATCAGAATACTCTTGATTACTTCAAATCCTCCAAAGCTTCTTATTAACCCAAATGGGAGAGCCTTGTAGCAAAAGTTTCTCCAATGCTCTCAAGAGAAAATGGGATGGATGTATGATGGCAAGAGCAAGAGAGAATGGGGCGAAATTTCTGTAGCATAACCTTAGTTCAAAGAATGGTGTCTAAATGAGGAGGTGAGGGGTTGTTTTTATAGCTCAAGGAGGCAAAACGACCCCTCTTAGGATGATGCCAAGTGTTGCAACCCAAGTTATGGTGGGGATATCAAGAGGTAGGTTGCAACTCTAGGGTATTGGGTATGGATAGATGAGGTGGATGTGAGGTGGAGGGTGTGGGACATGGCAAGGGTGAGGTGGTAGGCTAGGAGGGCCGCACCACTCATGGGAGGGGCCCACAACTCATTTAAGAGGTGTTTCAAAGGTTGGTGTGTGAGGGGGGACACAATTTCCCCCTAGGGGCATGAGGAAATGGGTGAGTGGACAAGTGAGGTCGTGTATAAACGTTGTAAGGTGGGTTGGGTAGGCTAGGGGTGACCCCTCTTGCTCTTTTCCATCATTACATAACCCCATTAACTCATAGTTACAAAATTTACATTTTTGACTTAGCAATGAAAATTGTTGTTTTGACTGACTATGACTCCGGGTAGACAAATGCCTAGCAAAACTTGTCTGACTGAGCTGAAACTTGGTCCAAGGTTGTAGGGGGTGCCTTTACATTTTATTTGAGCACAAATACCCCTATCAAAAGCCCAAGCACCTAGTTTTTACAATAATTGCTCAAAAACAATTAATTAATTAAAATCCTAACCTCAGGAAAATTAATTAAAAAAAAACCTATCTAGACTCGACGAAATTCCGCGAAACTTTCTATGATGTCTTGCATGGTCATTTACATCATTCTTAAATAATAGAAACTAGAGGATGAGACCATTAAAATGCCGTTCACCACTTTGGAGGAATTATTGCAGGTGTGAGGGAAAAACTCAAGGGAAATCAACCAGGATGAAAAACCCAATTGACAACTCGAGGATAAAAAACCCTCGGTGAAAAGAAATCTCCCAATGAAAACATTCCAAGGTACCTGACCTAACTATGATCCATGCAGACCTATTACATTATTAACCCACGTAGGGGTGCGGAAATTCCTTTTACAAAAATTTGTGCTGGAGGCATAAATTGCCCAGTAGAACCAAACTGTTTTCGACATATTTGCATCTGATGATGCATATCTTCATGGCACATGGAGTTGACCCCCTAGTTGAATAGGCAGTCAACATCTGGGTCCACATGGGACGTGTGTTCGATCTTCTCACATGAGATGGAGAGCATACGAGAATCCAACATCTATAAAAGGTGCTCACCAATACCCAACATAAGCATACATATACACATATAAATAAAAAATGCTATAAATAACATCTACATAATGAAATATCCAAAGTACAACATTATAACTACCAAATGAAACTATGATACCGAAATAATTCTAAGTACATATCAACATCATGAATAAAACAATACAAAATTGAAATACAAGGAAAAGGGTTAGAGATACGTTACAGAGGGTGTCCCTTTGGACACCAAGTTGCTCATCATCTGAAAAAGAGTTTGAGCTACTGCCCATTCCTTGGAATGTTGATGGGTTCACCATCCAAATGGCTGAGATGAAAAGAATTAGGCCCTGCTATTTCTCTGATCAAATATGGACCCAACCACAAGGTGTCAAACTTGCCATGTTTCCCTGGTTTTTCTCTACCTTTATCCCATAGCAAAACTGTATCCCCAATCATGAAATCCCTCTGCCTAGCTGACTTTTCAAAAGCTTTCTTTACCTTACTCTGATTTTTGCAATTCTGATCATAAGCCTTTCGTCTGATCTCATCTAACTCAATGACTTGATTGACCCTGTTCTGAACTGCATCCTGCTCTGTGGAAAAATCCTCAACTGACCCATAAGTAGGAAGTCTAAGGTGTACTGGCAACCTAGCTTCCAATCCATATACTAACTCAAAGGGACTCTTCCCAATTTCTTCTTTCTTTGTTATTTTGTCAGCCCATAATGCATGTTTAATTTTACTATCCCAAGACTTCTTATTCTCACCGACTATTTTCTTAACTATGGTCATTAAGTTTTTGTTACTTGACTCTGCTTGACCATTTCCTTGGGGATAGTAATCTGAAGCATGTGATAAGATAATACCATATTTGAAGCAAAAAGATGACATCTCAACTGAACAAAAGGCCTTGGCATTATCTGTCACTATCTTTGATGGGACCCCAAATCTAATTATAATTTTGTCTTCTAGGAAATCCATCACAACCTTCTCAGTTGTTGACTTGGTAGGAATGGCTTCAACCCACTTGGTAAAGTAATCTGTTGCTGTGATAACCCATGAATACCCATTACTTGAATTATCATTAAACTTCCCGATGAAGTCCAAACCCCACTGCGGAAAAGGTGCTTCAACCACAATTGGTTGCAAAGGGAGAGCTGCTAACTTTTGCTTTCCTGTGAAAAGCTAACATGGCTCACATTTCCGAACAAACTGATACACATCTGAAAATATTGTGGGCCAATAATATCCTGCTCTAAAGATTTTGTGAGTATTGGTTTTAGCAGCAAAATGTCCACCACAAAATCCTCCATGGAACTTGTTGACCGCCTGTTTAGCACAGAGGTCAACTCATTATCATGAAGATTATTCTATGTCAGAGACAGAGATGGTTCTACTGGGTGTTTTATACACCAGCACTTAAATTTTTGTAAACGGGATTTCCGCACCCCTGCGAGG